>JBCEWB010835138.1:0-33507 GCA_039654565.1 Peronia peronii
GGCAGCAATAAGAACATACACAAACACGCACACTGGCAAAAACAAAAACCTGATTAGGAGCATGGAGAAGACGACGGAAAGGCCAATCAACGGGCTTGTCTTTGGGGAGGGGGGAGGTGAGAAGGGAGGGGAGAAGAGGGACTTGATGACGAGGAAGATAGAACGATCAGAAATAAAATTGCATAGCTATAGCATAATGGGGAAGAGACAAAAATATGATAAGAATTCATAAGTTAACTTTTCCCAACGGAGTTATTCTAAGCGAACACAGCTTGTTTGTCACTTGTTAGCCGTCCCTTGACGGGCTGCACCAGCTCCGTTTATGTCATTGTGTGTCACAGTCGTCGGGTTTTGTGGCACAGTTATAGTTACACTATAGCTTAAATTGATTATTTAACCTAGCAATGCTCTTGTAATCTTATACTATTTGTAAGTTGAAGAACAAGACAGAGAGAACATAGGAAAAGTGACGCTCGAAATATTTCTCAACCACCCAGCAGACCAAAATGAATCCAGCCGCACCCGTACAATTTCGATCTAATGCCTTTGTCCCTTTTAGACTCGCGATTGTCTTGATTTCTATTTACGACACTTTCTGGTGTAAATATATCCTGTCATTCAGACAAAAGGTGAGCGAGCCAATATAACTGATAAGCAGTTAACATATACAATAGCCAGATCAAAGTGGCCCGTCTCACATTTGTGATTTATGAAAAGGCTGTCGCTGCACATATTGCGGATAGTATTTTGAACTATGGAATGATTTCCAAACAGATGAGATCAGCAATTGCCAAACATAAATGGGCTGTCTTTTTACTTGGGTTTATGATTTTAGGTTTAAGAGCCCTAATGCTCAATACTAACAATGCTTTCACAAAATGGCTTTTCCTGAACAAGTTCTGTTTCAAGAAAATCGCCGTCTAGTTTTGTGATCTCTCTTTTAATTGACATATAAGGAACATGTGCAGTTTTTATAGGATGAAGTGGTATAATATTGTGAAAAATGATATTTGAATAGGTAGAGAAAAATACTTGGAATTGTGATGTGAAAGGCATTTTGTCAGAGTACACAAATATAGCGGTAGGCTTGGCCAGAATTCCCGGCGAGCCGTTCACTTCAAGTCTTCCGTCAAAAAGTGTTTTATTTCAGCCAATGAATAGTGAATTTACCTAAGAAAGAAGTTTTTTTGTTTTTTGTTTTTTTTGGATAGAAGCATGACATTCGTTAACGGGAGGGGCAATATGTTATCCTGACAAGCAAAGACATTTTAATTCTGGGCTGGCATGTCTGTTACTGGCAGATTTTATTCCTCATGCACTTAGATGTGGCACTTTCAAGCTATTGTCCACAGGACAAGGAAAAAAGATCTGTATTCTTGAGTACACGCTCAAAGCTAGCATTGAGATCGATAAAATAGATTATTGATTTCAAGTCTGATTAGCCGGCTTGACATGGGCAAGGAGAGACAATTGCATTTTCTCTTTGAGCAAAGATACGGGATTGGTCGAGAGAATATCAATGGCAGTCATAGCATCGGAGGAACAGCAAGAGTCTGAATTTTATACAGATAATTACTTGGAATTATCTCAGTGCCCAGGCATGAAAGATATCATTTACTAATGTGACATGTAAATTTCTTCCCAACAAATTGCCCTAAAGGTGACATATTCATGCATTTAATGAACATTCTGATCTTGACTTCCAGTGGTCTGAATTTGTTTTTACACCAGTTTTTGTTTGTTTTCACCCCTGTCACCTCACAATTTTCAACATGTATGCTGATATGTCAATTTTTATTATCTGAAAATGCATTCATGTTTCTTTTAGCTGTATTTTTTTTAAAACCTGTCTTGTGAGAATTATTGGCTCTTTATATTTCTTGAATCTTGGCTTACTACCAATGTAAACTGATTCAGTTTAGCTGGCTTGGAAGAGCTGAGTTGACATTTGGACTACTTGTGCAAGTTTGCATATGACTTACAATTGTCTTAGCACAGCCTTCTTTCCACTGTCAGTGGAAAGAAACCATTCTTGTATTTTAGAAGAAAATGTTAATATTTGTCCAGACAATGGAGGTAGCCAGGTGTTCTGGCAGCAACAGGCTACATTGGACCAGAGGTCATTCCTGCTGACTTGCCATGTTTATTCATACAGTAATCCAGCCAAGAATGGGCCAGGAACTCTTAATCCTCTTTTATTGGCAGGGAGACAATATTCTTCAGTAACATATACTTAACAGCTCCAGCCCGAGGGTTCTGTCAGGGGGCCAGGCCTGCCAGGGGGACCAGAGCATTGATCTTTTTATGCCACCAATTTGATTGTTACATTGTTCCTTGTCATGTGCTGCTGGTAATCCTGGGTAGTTTGCCGGGTGGTGGTGGTCGTGGGGGGTGGGGGTGGGGGAGGGGGGGAGACAAATACTATGGGTGAGAGAAGAGAAATGAGAGGAAAAAGAGAAGCAAGCCCTACAGAAATGTTGACATGTCAAAAACACATAGATGGTAAAGGTATTTGAATCCACTGGGTACAAACAGAACTGCTGAATGAAAAAGAGATAGATGACTCAAAGCTAATATTGAGCTCTATAGTATTACAAACATAGTGTCCCACTGTGTCCCTAGCTATTGTCTTGTAAAAAAAATATGGGCACCAGAAATATGATACAAAGGCTGAGCTGAGCAGTTCATGCAGTGAACAAAGCCGAACAGAAAAGTTTTGTCAATTAAAGTGGACAATCGGCAGAAAGAAATAGTGATATAGAATTTGTCCAGTATGAGAAATGCAGTGCAGTTCTCTGTCACAGACAGTTCTGCTGTCATTCTGGTTGTCCCCAGTCTTGTTCCAATCCTGAACTCCTGCTGCACATTGGAAAGAAAAGCTACTTCACTCTTGTACCTTGAAGACATTGATGGAGGGAAATGATAATCTTTTACCCATAAGATTGTTAAGTTTTGACCCGTGTCTCACCAACTGGCTGACTGACTGAAGCCCTTGGATGCTAACAGATGATCTGACAACTTTCCTCCATTAGCTCCTGTCTTCTGCCTGTCTCAGTGACATGGCAAGAGACTGATTTGTCCATTATTTGATGTTAGCTTCCCAGCGTTTCTTCTGTCTCTGTTTCCTCTTGCCTGGTACAGTACCTTAAATGATGGGTTTTCAAGTCTCGATGACCTTGTGACATGACTACCAATTAAATTTTCTGAATTTGACAATGGAGAGAAGATCATTGAGAGAACTGTCCTGACGACCCACTCTGTGCAAGATATACCGAAAACTTCTTTGACCAGACAGGATTTTTCTGCTATCTTTATGGTTATGCCTGGCCTTAAAGGCAGTTCTGAACTTCTAGAGCATATTTTATGAAAAAAAACTATCCTACTGTGGTAATGTAAATATACTGGCAGACTGAAATTATTGTCTTTTGTCTGTAATATCTTCAAGTTTTGACCCTAGTCTCATGACCTTCTTTGAGCCAGACACAACATAGCTCTTGTCACTCATTTTCCTATGTCATTCTCTTTCTTACTGGCACTTGTTTGGCTTTAGAATTGCACCTTTTCTTTTGTTGTTTGAACACTGAAATCAACATTTTGATATTCATCTAATTTCCATCTGTTATTCTTCTCTGTGACTGTTTCCAGCCCATGGAAAAAGGCCCCAGATTGCGCAGACCCCACCATCTTGCCAACATCTCCACAGCTCTCAACTTTCTGGAAAAGAAAAAGGTAAGCTAAAATAAATGAGTAGAAGAGAAGACATGATACCTAACAGAAAGGAAAGTGAGAAGACATTGAAGTTGTACGTGTTATGCTGGAAATTAGTGGAAACTATAGTAGGCAATGGCAGGACTTTTACAGTAAGAGATGATCAGTAAAAGAAAACTGAATTTGTGAATAAAAATACTATGTAATCAGTCTCAATAAATATCTCAGAGACAGTTGTGGCTATGTCAGAGTAATTTCCTCTAGGACTAGTGTATGAAGCAAACCACAACAATGAAAGCAGCGCTAGTTAAAATAATCAGCATCAGTTATTTGGTGTGGTATTAAAAATATATAACAGATCGCAACTTGATATGATGTTGGCACAAGGTTGTGATCACTGGTACACTTTTGTATGTCTACAGATTAAATTGGTCAATATCAATGCCACAAGTGTTGCAGATGGAAAACCTTCCATTGTCCTGGGATTGGTATGGACCATCATCTTGTACTTCCAGGTAAGACGTTCTTGTCTGTGTGTGTATGGATGTTTTGTGTACAGTGCCTGTCTGTGCATGTGAGGGTATGCATGTATGCACCTGTTTTGTTTTTAATGAAACTTGATTAAGCTCAGCGACATATTTATTGACATTTAGGCAAATTAGCAATGTTGAGCTGCAGTTTTCTTTCTTTCTTTCTTTCTTTCTTTCTTTCTTTCTTTCTTTCTTTCTTTCTTTCTTCTTTCTTTCTTTATTTCCTTCTCTGCTCTCTCCTTTCTTTCTTTCTTTCTTTGTGATATCATGCAATGATGTCATTAGCTAAAGTATTGTACAAAGTTAAATAGATCATAGTCGTGTTATGTCAACATCTCTTACCTATAGGAAATTAGATTACTTAAGGAAAAAAAAATATTTGATATCTTTTTTTTTTTAAATTTAAATTTTGATTTTTAAAAAATATTAATATTTGTTAAATGTTATTCTCAAGCCAGGATAACTATTAACAGTTTCTGTTTAGGTCTCAGATCCTTGTAGATGTAGGAATTGTATGTGTTAAATTGTGTTTAATGAGCTGGCGTCCTAGCAAATTGGAACTGTTTATGAAGCATTCATGTGTATCTATCTGACAGATTGAGGAGACCATCAACGCTGTCCCTGCAGGAGATGGCACCACAAAGAAGAAGGCAGCCTTGCCCAAAGAAAGCCTGCTGGACTGGGCGGAGAGTGTCCTCTCGAAGTAAGGCATTGCCTCAGTTCTTTATCTCTCAGTATTGAAAAGTTCCAGAGCAGTTTGATTCTTATCTTTCACAGATTAAAAAGTAATGAAACAAAGAAGATCTCCCACTAGCAATGATTATCTTTCCTAATGGTTTACTGACAGGTTGCCTACAATTTGTGGAATCTTTCCATGACTCACATAATATGGGACTCACATTATATGATGATATATCATAGCAATAATAATACACATAACAATCCATGTATGAAAAATGCAAGAAAAGAGGAAGTAATAACAAAATGACAATAGAAAGATTTTAGTGCACACTGAAGAATGTCTGTGATTCCCTGGGGTATCCAGATAATGAAAAAAAAAACAAATGACACAAGAAGAACAGTGCTGGTCAAGACTGATAAGTGACTTTGTGAAATATCCAATAAACAAAACAGAAGATAGCAAAGAGTGACAGACAGAGACAACATTGATAAGCCTCAGTCATTGTTGGATATTAATTAACATTTAAAATTGTAAATGCTCTAAGTAAGTTATTTACGCATGTTTGCCAAAGCATCACATGCCAGCATCTAAAAAGACATATGTTAAGAATGTGCAAGTTTAAGGATTGTCTTGTGTGATGGATGCACTGAGTGTTGGCATTTGCCCTGTCCTGTTGTTAGAGCAAACATCTAAATCTCTTATCTTGTCAGTCAGCTGGCAGCCTAGGCAAATCCCTTCAGTCAACATAGTGGTGTTTGAAGTATGTAAAGGACCTTAGGATTGTACGAAAAAGTCTCCCTGTTCAAACTCTTGTCTCGCTTGTTTCATTTAGTGATGCTTATTTATAAGGATTTACATCTAAAATTTCATGCATCTTATACATTAAAGAATTTTTGTTTAATCTTAGACTTGAAGCAGAGAGTCAGTTCTCAGTGAAAGAGAGAGTAAACATATCATGACTGACTTCGTGAACATGTCATATTAGTTAGTCATACATTTACTTTGCCCAAGTGCTTGTGTTCAACAGATATTTGAGTTACAGAACAGTCAGATATTTCCTGTTGAAGATTTTATCATCTGCACTTTGTTTTCAATTCTGGGACAGTCATAGGCTTTGAGTGGAGTTAATAGGAGGTGTCTGCTTCAGCAAAGAAAGAAAATGTCTGTGTTTTTACTCTTGTGCAGAAAATATGGCCTACACATCAAAGACTTTGGTAAAAGTTGGAAGGATGGAGTGGCTTTTAATGCCATGATCCACAACATCCGGCCTGACCTGGTGGATATGGATCAGATCAGGAGACAACAGGCCAGGATAAACCTAGAACATGCCTTCTCTACAGCCGAGAATGAGCTGGGTATCCCTCGACTGTTGGATCCTGAAGGTAAGGAAACAGCTAACACCTAAGCAATCTGAACATTGTTTCTACCAGAGAGTTCTTTCTTAAATTATATCACATATTAGTTCATGAAACTTGCTGATATATGTTTTTTTTTTTTTTATTTCTAAGACTAGTAAATATGATGGATGTTGTGAATGAACAATACATTTATTGACAATTTTGTGAGTGGGGAAAAAAAAAAAATTCTTCTGAAGCTGTAAAATTTGAATCGCAGTTTCCTTTCAGGCAATGTAAATATGAGAATATTGAAAACTGGGATTTTAGTTCTTTGTGATTTTTTGTTTTGTTTTGTATTCTGATATATTTCTGAGACTTAAAGATAGGAAAGAAATTTCATTAGGGAAAATAATGTTAATTACATCGAAAATAAAATGAACAGATTTATCATTCTAAGTGAGAAGTATTAATCCTTTTTTTTTTTTTTTTTTCTATGGATGATCACAAAGGACAGTTATTCAGCCTATTTCAAAAGACTTATGATTCTAAGCACTACTTAATTTAAACAATGTGCCATTTGTGTGCTTACACTTCCTTGTAGTGTTGATCTGATTATAATCTGTTATGTTGTTTATAAGGCGAGACAAAGTTCCTGTGCTTTCGATTTTGAATGAATAGTCACCTAGCACCATTTATACTATTTCAGATGTTGATGTAGAGAAACCAGATGAAAAATCCATTATGACCTATGTGGCCCAGTTCCTGAAAGCTTATCCAGATGCTGGGGGTGCTGGTGTAAGTGTTTGAATATCTTGGAAATTATTCTGTATTCTCAGCGATAGTTCCTTTCATCCACTTCTCTTTGGTCCTTTGTGTAACAAAAAACTTTGCTTCATGTTTTTGTTTCATTAGTCTTTCTTCTCTAGTTTCATGCATGGACAGAAAATATGCACACAGTGAAGAATGAAATTAGTCTTCAACTTCAAATCAATCCATCAATAGGTTTAATTCAGAAGAATAGATATAAAGTTACATATATTCAAATTTGCATTTATTGCATTTCTCTTTCAATCTTTAACTTGGTTGCAAATTGTTGGCATTATAGTGATTGAAAACATTGTAACTTCAGAATTACAGTAAAGTAGTACTATCTCAAAACTTGATAGTGCATGGTTTGCTTTTCATGAGAACGAATAGTAGAAAACAATCAAATCTTGTTTTTAGTCAAAAAATATTGAAATACATCTTATGAAATTCAAGAAATAGGAGTGTGTGGCTACCCTTTATGTCTGTGACAACATTGTAGTAGAAAAACAATCCATCCTGAGTTGTTTGTAAAATAGTGACATTAAAGAAATAGTAGTTCATGGTTGCCTGTCGTACAGCTGAAACATTGGCAACAGAGAAGATTTTTATATTCAGCTTTAAATAATAGTGTGAAGAATATGAAAATAGTGATATATGGCAAGTTGAATACATTTTTTGACTGGTATCATGACCGTAGAAAAACAGTAGAAAAAGTCTAATATTCGGCTTCATTATCACTAGAAATGGTGGCAAATAACAGTAGGAAAACAATAGAAAGCAGTCTAATATTCAGCATCATGTCAATAAAAAGAACATATAAATGGTGGTAAATGACAGTGTCAGTAGACCTTTCATCGAGAAAGCACTGTAGCCCTCAGTGTTAAGTGGTGAAGCAAGATCATCATCTGTGCTTCTGTCTGATCCTTGCAGGGCATACCTAGCACCAACATTGATACAGCAGACAAAGAGATGAAAGCTTACAACAGCTTGATGAACTGGCTGAACACAGAGGCCAGGGAAGTCCTAGAGGGTGCCCAGGAACCTGTCACAGACAGAGAATCAGAGTTCATGGTCAGTGTTTCTTCTTAACCTTCTTTCCAATCTTCAGTTCTGTTTGATGTCCATATCCACCTTCTCTTATCGCAAACTGTTACAGAGAGAGAATCAGAGTTCATGCTCATTGTTATCTTGTCAACTTTCTCTCCAGTCTTCAGTTCTATCTGAGTGTCCATTCTTATATCCATTCAATCACCCACACCGTCACTTCCACCCTCACCCTTTATATCCATCTTTTGTCTCAGAAAAATTGATCTGTCAGTCTATCAATCTTTGTTATGCTTTTAGTCAGTCCTTCTTTTGTACTCTGTATTTTACTGATAACATTCATCCTCTCAAATCTTTTCTTTCCCCCCTTCCTTTTCATTTTGTGTTGTTTTTGTTTTCTTGTTTTTATTTCTGATAGTTATGCACTGATGTCAAAGTCACAGTTTCAAATAAATTCATATGTCCTACTTTTTATGCGATGCTTTTTGTCTCCAAATTCAGCTTATACACATGAGCAGTAATCTGCTGCATTTAACCAAATCAACTTGTTGAATGTTACCATGTTGATTTATTCTTAATTTGCAGGATTACCTTGGATTCAAAACAGAACTGGACAGACGAGAGCCATTGTACTTAAAGATAGGAGAGAAAGTTCTGTCAGGGAGAGCACTGCGGATCACCAGGCCAGACTGGGAGAAACTGGACATTCGCTGGCAGGAGGTGGATGAACAGGTGAGATAGTGGGAGAAGTGTTTGGGAAAAGACTGGAGTTTCACAAATTGATTTAACATTTTGCTTGTGAAAAGCTATAATAGTAACTTAAGGAAACAACCTCATTGCTCTAAGATAATGACAAGAGTTTTTTTTCAACATCTTTGAAGTATTGAGAACAAAATATTTATGTCATGAGTCATTTAATGAATTATGCCATTATGATTTTATTTGTATCATAATTCTAGTGGTGCATTTCCTTTTTAATGACATTATAGTCTCACAGTTCTTAACTCGAGAAAGGCATGAGACATCAATTGCATTTTGATGTCAGATCACAAGCAGTGACAGTGGTTAACTGACATGATGATTCATAAGAATCCTCCTGTAGTGAATATGTTTCTTACAGGGATGTACAGATGACATTATCAGCCCATAAGTGTGTCTCTATCAATGAAAGGATTAAAAGAACAAATCAGACAAACTAGAAATGAGGGAATTCATTGAAAATTATCCCCATGAAACTGTTAGAGCAACTGAATGGGATGACATATGCAGGACTATCTTAAGAATTTTATCTTCAGTGCTGGTGAAAAATTATATTTTCAAGGAATTATTTGAATGGCAATAAGTGACCAGTCATTGTTTGAACTTCAAAAATATGGCTGAAAGCTGAAGAATTAAACCACCTACACAATCAACACATTCAATACTATTTTCCTTAAAGATTGTAAAACATGGTAAAGATTTTTTTTTTCTTTTTTTTTTTTTTAAAGAGGCACGTCACTTCTGGCAAGGTTGGCTTAGTGGGATCAGGACTCAAAGAGTTAATATTAAATTGGTCCCATCTCAAAAATTATTCACATCACAATGCTGGAGGCTACAAAAAACACGTGAAAGTTGAAAGTAGTTACATTGATCAAGAAAAATACTAAACTAGTGGGAAAAACTAATTGAACTGTTTACTCCTGTGACAGGTGAGGCAGTGGCTGTTAAAACTGGATCTCTGCCTGCCTGGCAAGCTGGGCAAACTGGGTCAGTGGCTGTACGAGGCAGAGAAGTTACTGCGTAAAAAAGAGGAGACAACAGACAACCCTGATGACATGGCAGCTTTGTATGCAGAACTGTCTCGAGAACACAAGGTACCAAGTTGGAATTAGTATTTACTAGCTCTCTCACTATGAGATGCAGCTTTGCTCAGGAACAATTCATAATGAACTGGTGAAGCAGAGATCAGTGAGAATTTGCCTGTAAACTATGACATTGATAAAGCTTGTAGTGCAAAGAACTAGGATATCACTCCATTATGAAAGTATCTATATCATCATAAACAAAGTGTCAGTCCTGTATCATCATGTTCTCTTGTTGTTTTCAGTCTCCAAAAGTATTCAATCTTGAATCTTTATTAGGACATTGAAGGACGCTATTTAGCCACTGAATTGCATTTAAATCTGTTTATACAAGTATTCTTCGGACTTAATGTTTTTAATATGGTGAATATATCGACTAAATGTGTTTGCCCTGATTTTCATTACAGGTATTCTTCAAAGACTTGGATGACTGGAAACAATTTTTTGCACAAATCAAGCGAGCAGGTCGGTACGAGGGAATGATGCTTCACGGCCCTCAGATCGATCACATGTCGAAGAGGTTGGAATCTGTCACTCTGCACTCCACAGTGAGACAGAACAGACTGGACTACACACACATGAGGTAAGCAATTACTACAGCTCGTCATTTTCCATAGACTAAGTTATTACATGAGACTGTTCATTATAGCCTGGACTATTACACATTACTTAGCCTATAAAGAGTGAGTTGTTTGTTATGGGACAAGCAATTCACACTTGAAATAAGCAATTGCTACAGCTGGTAATTTGTAATAGACAAATTATATACATAATATGAAGTAAGCTTCAAGAGTAGATAGTTGTCATGAGATAGGCAAAAATATATTTATGAGGTAACTTATTGAATAGGCTGGTGTAATGGAATTGTCTGTATGGTCATAAGTCGTGGGCGTTTGTAGTCATAATGGTAAGGGCTAAAATCAAACTCAGGACATTTTGTATTATAGTGGCTAATACATTTGTCACACATCAAGTTGACAGTAATGAAAAAGTCTTGACAGACGAAAGTTAAATCATTTAGGATTTCTCAGTTTGTTATCAGTACATCTGAATGAACAATAACTGATCATTAGTTTGTCTTTGTGTTGTTTATCTTGTAGTTCAATAATTACAAATTACTCCAAAAGCAGTAATCTTGAACAAGCAAGAATTCATATCTGTAGATGTATATCCAATTTTTTTTCTTGCATGACAATGTTTTCAAAATATCATTATGTTGATTTTGCTTGTTTAGTTTTTGAATAGCAACAAATTACTGGTTGCATATCCTGACTTCCCATGGATGCCTGTATTAAGATTAGACTTTATGGAATGAGCCTTGATTGATAGTAATAACAACTTTCACTTTTCCACAGATACAAACTTATGGCCTACCTAGTGATGGCAGAGGCCAAGCTGACAGAGTGGACAGTCAAATATGAGTACGAGGAGGCTGTGGCCAGTCTGCTGGCAGATTATGTTGACTTTGTGGAGCGACAGCAGATGTTTGAGAGTTTTGACAAAACATTTGCTGAAGCTAAAAAAATTGCAGAGAAATACAAAATGGGTGGTGCTGGTAAGGTTTTAATGCATAAACACTAATCAGTGCTTCTCTGTTATGTTAAATAGTATTATATTGCAAGGTGAGGCAAGTGGAACAAATGATGTGGACAGGAAGTGGGAGCATAATGTTAAAATGAATAAGACGTGACAAAATAGTCATGTGAGCACAAAGGAAAGAATGATTGCAACCTAGTGTCAAAATTTCTCTATGTCACTGTATGTTACATTTTTTCAGTTATTTTGCTAATTGAAATAATACTGTGATTTGACAGGTGATTCTCTTTTAATCATTGAGCTGTTTCCCGATATGTATGTAGAACTATCTCCTTCCAGTTCTCAGAGACCTTTAGAAATGCCTTGGCTTTTTCGAACTTTGAAATGATACTAAATTTGACTCTCTATTTCTTCAGGTTCTGGAGTTATATGCACTGAACATACTCACAAACTGCTGTTTTTTTAATATGTATTTATAAATGTGTTTTCACAAAGCGCTTTATAAATTAGTTCATGCAATATTTTTCCATAAGCCCTGCAATGTTAAAATTACAGAGAAAAGACATTTCCTGTATTAAAATCATACTAAATATGACTTTCTATCTCTTGTTTTTATTGAGCTGATTTGTTTCTCTATCCTGTTCTTTACTTTTCTCCAGACAAAATGGAAGCCTCTCAGATTGACCATATCATGGAGGAGGTGAGCGGGAGGTGGAAGAAAGTGTCAGTAGAGATCAAGAGTGTGCGCTCCATGCTGGAGGAAGTGATCAAGACCTGGAAGAGATACAGTGCCTGTGTGGATGTACTCACTGTCTGGCTCAACGATGGAGAACAAGTCATGAAAGGGAAGACTGAGGAGAAAGAGGTAGGGCTAATTATGGTTGCCATGCCGAGCGTTAGTAATGATAGAGAACTGTAGTGGAAAATAAAGAGGTTCTTTATAAGATAAGATAAATTTTTTTTTGCCCTCAAAAGAAAACTCCATTCAAAGTCAATAAGATGCAGTCACACTTATGGAGACAAAAATATCATCAGTTGCATCAGAACAAAGCGACACATTGTCTTAACTTGATGAGTGAATTGCTGATGGCAGAAACGAATGCCCAGTTCTTTCAGAATATTTCAATTGTCTATAGAGTGGGTGCAACCAGTTCAGTAGAGTTGGGTGTCAAAAAGGGGCTCAGTTGAAAAAAAATGGGATCATAATGACTGTAGGATCACAGGAGTTAACTTTGGACATGAATGAGACAAAAGAGTTGTGGTCAAATAAGTTTTTCTTTGCGTTTCTCTAAAGTACACTCATTTTTCTTTCCATGAATAGTAATAAATGTTCACAAAAAAAATGTTCACATAAAAAATTTGACATCCATCTCATCTCATCCAGTTGTGGACACCGAGTCTGTCATACTAGGTTCTATATACATCTTTCAACCTCCTGGTGGAATAATGGTAGGGTTACCAGTACCATGTGCAGGGCTTTCCTTTGGACATCATTATAATCAAGTCTACCAGTAGGCTAATTTGAGGTGATGACATGGGTTAAGTTCCACTAACAAAGTTTCTAGTTGAAGTGATTACAGGGCTATCACTGGCTTGATGTTTCATTTAGGGTCAGGTGTAAGATGTAATCTTAGAAAGCCTTTCAACATCTGTAACATTGTTAATCTGCTGTGACAAGTAAAGAGAGGGAAGTATTAACTTGTTATTTGTTTATTTACATCAACAGGAGTTTTTCAGAGATCTGGCTCAGTATGAAGAGAAACACAAGATCCTTAATGAATCTGCACACTTCCTTATTGATGTCTCCACGGAGCTCATTGCTGAAGAAATCAAACAGACACTTCTCCTGCTGAATAGGCGATTCACAGAATTAGTTGAGGGCTTCCAGACATTCCGAGAAACTGAGGTCATTGGCAAGGCTAGAAAGGATTATGAGACTGGTGTTGCTCAGTTACAGGGCTGGCTGTCCACATCGGCTTCCATACTTGACCAACAGGTCCGATGTATTCATGCTGAATTGAAAGCTCATCTATTGGAACTGGACGTAAGTCGAAAGTGTAGCATTATGGGAACAATTCGGTTTGGTGTCACTCACTGGGGAGAGGAAGCATTTTGGACTAAGAGATTCTGGGGGGAAAGTTCAAAAATTTTTACAGTAGTGCATTTTTACAAATTATGAATAACTGTCACGGACCTTTCTTAATTATCTCTGTAGTGCCAAAGAGAGCATTAAAGTTGACTTGACAGCTACTTGCACAAAATGGTTCAAGTTATGTTAAAGTATGTTCTGTCATCATGCCTAATCTTTATGAACTGCTGTTTCTTGACTACTTGATGCTCAGTGTCAGAGAAGAATACTTGGACAAAGCACAGCATCTTTTTCACATTAATGGAGTATGTGCGTTAAGGGAAAATTAACGGCACCAAGATAAATGAGAGATATTTAACAAATTATGTGCTGCACATGAAATGTGTGTGATCTGAGTGTTTGTCACCTAAACGACTACCTTTTGTTAACTTCCAGCAATATAACAATGAAATCCAAGAGGTAGAGAACAGTTTTAAGATCACCACAAAGACTGCCCAGTCCCTGGTGAAAGACAGTTCTCAGGAGGATGTCAACGAGATGCTGCAGACCCTCAATGTGCAGAAAGAGGTGAGAGATCAGTAGATCAGCAAAGCTTTTTCTGAAGCTGTTTCTGTGAAGGATAAACCTTAACTCTAGAAGTGGGGAGGATCCCTATTTCTATCAGATGAAAACGTTTATATTAGAAGTATCAGTATTCCCCCTTCTGTGAGATCAAAAGCTTGAAGGTATAAGTATTAAGGAGTCAGTCTGCTCAAAGACTTGTTCACGATATTTTATGTATTATATGAATGAGCATCAAAATTACACATTATACCTCGTCAGAGTACTTGTCTTTTCTTGCCATTGGGTTTAAATTGTCATTTCTTAAACAGAATTAAGTATCACTAGCATTCTGATGTTCTTTCTCACACTTTAAGGGTTAATTTTGCTTTGCAGAGCTGAAAAAGTTGATCAGTCTATATGATTGTATTTCTTTGCCTTTCAGACTATAATGCAGGTGAGAAAGGAGATTCCAGAGAGAATCAAATACCTGAGAGCTGTGCTGCCCAATGTGGAGTCTCTGGAGACTGGTATCCTAGACCTGGAACGTTGGCTGGAGGAGGGAGAGAGGCTTCTGGCCTCTCACAAACAGCCGATCACTGCTGAAGAAACAGAGGCAATGCTGGAGAGACATAAGGTAGGTGACCAAAGTTTGAAGAAATTCACAATGAACATTTAATGGGGATTGTTTTACACCAGTCTGATTCCTTTGTTGTGCTGGCCAGACACACAAGGGATATCGAACAAGCCTAGTAAAAATGGAAAAAAAATCACTTTTTTGATTGAAATTTACACTGAAAATTTCTGAAAAATTCCTGACCTGATAAAAGTATATAAAGAACACAAGACTGGTGAGTTCCTTCCTTGTAAGGCTTATTCAACAACTTTGTGTCCAACAAAGGAGAAAGTATCTGACTGGTAGAAAACAATCTTCATTTTACTGAGGAATAGAATGACATGGCCTTTGTCTTTTAAAGAGATTACTCGCATGTACATATGAACTTAATGAGAATGGCTGGCCATTGATAGTTCTGTGTAGTTTCTTTTCATAATTTTAGAAAATTTCAAAATTGGGTATTGTCTGGTAGGAAACATTTGTGGTGTTTTTTCAAACAAGTCATTCATTATTTTGTGATGTTTATGAATTGTGTGCTTACTGATGAAAAGAAACTCACCTTAGGAATGATCAGATTATTCTTCAATGCAGGCTGTTGGTCTTCCGCTGATTTGATAAACAATGAAACTGAAGTGATTAATCAGTATGGATGTTGCATTCTATATACATCTTTCAGTCTCCTGGTGGAGGTTATCTCGAATCAGTATGGAGGACTCAGACATACCTTGTGTAATTTTACTTTAGTTGTAGATGAGTATAATGAGTGATGATAATTGGAAAACATGTTGATAAATGTTTGAATGTTGTGTTGGAAATACCAGTTTTTTTTTAGTTTCCTTCAAAGTGGACAAAGATATTGATAGGTAAAAATCAGAGTTCCATGAGTATATACATATTGACTGTGTTGTGTATAGAGATGCTTTGTGTCCACAGGCTTTCTTCACAGAGACAACCTATCAGAAATCCATTTTAGAGAGTAAGAACAAAGTCTTTAACAAAATCTGTGGCACAAAACCCAAACTGAAGAATGTTGACTTCACTCCAGTGGAGGAGCTGATGAGCCATGCAAATGACAGGTTTCAGGTAAGCATGGCACTGCTCACACACAGACTGAAGTCACAGGAAAACAGTGAAGTATCTGTGCTGAAGATCCTGGGAAACAAAATCAAACAAACAAATAATCTTCACTAGGATAATTTATGAGAATATAAGGTAGAAATTCACTCATGGCTTAGCTGCCATTTCACACTTATGTCATTGGGAGATGGTTATGAATACTTGACTTAGGATACACTGGCATGGATGAAGAGTGTACATTATAATGTTATGCAGATGAAGAGTTTGATGTTTGTGTCCATGTTGGGAGGAAAAAAAACAAAGACAAACAGCCAAAGAAACCATTTAAAGTTTGCTATATAAATGGTATTTGATGTATATCATCCACAAAACCATAATATGCTCATATAGTGTTTTTACATGTATTTTTGTTTTTGTTTGTTTCATATTTGTAACACATTGTTAACTTATGTTTGGCCATCAGGCAGTGGTGAAGAGTGCCAAAGACCGGGAGAGTGAGCTGGAGAATCTGGTACGATTGTGGCGGGCCTTGCAACAGCGACAGCAGCAGCTGGAAGAGTGGCTGGAGACAGCTCAGCACATTCTTGACGACAGTGAAGATGATCCAGAGAGCTTGATACGCAAACACAAAGTAGGTTGGATTACAGTAATTTTTTCTGATTTCAAATAGGTGGATATATTTAGAATATCTGGGGACCTGGGAACACTTGGTATGTCCAACATTAAATTGTAATATGGCAATACCAGTAGGTGAAAAAACAAGAAGGGTAGAGATGGGAGAGCAACAGCTTCATGGGCGGCAAAACAAGCTGCGAGAAACACAAAGAATTCTTCATCTAAAACAGAAATGTTGGTGCCAGATATGCTTGGCTGAATATATGATAGAAGAGCAGTTAATTGAAATTTTAATATTATGTGCGAGTGTGTCATATTTCACATTCTGATGATTAAATGAAACAAAGATGTTTAAATTTAAGGTTTGGGAAATCTGTATAACATTATGTGAGTGGAAATTGACCATTCTCTAATTTTTTTTAGTAATGATTCTCTGCTATTTTGGTAGTCAGCAAGGACAAATCTATTTGCTTGTATTTGCTCAGACATTCTTTGACCGGGTAGACAAGAAAATGATGACAGACTATGAAGCAAAAGCCAATGAAATACTGCAGAAACTGGAAGGTCCAGCCCGCAGGCCTCTGTCCCAAACCTTGGAGCACATGAAGGAACGTTGGGATGTAAGTACCACAGTAAAAGATACTAAATATCACTTACCCATCCAGTGCCATATGTTGTGTCTGTTGGCTGAGCTTAGGCTTACTAAAGTTGCCTGGCATGATGCTTGAATTTCAGTCACTCACCATCTGTCTATTTCTTGCAGACTTGCAATGGACAAAAATTATGATGGTGGATCAGTGAAGTATTTGAGCAGATTTAATCTGTGATAGATTTTGATAGATGGCCAGTCTATATATTTATCAGAGGCACAAATTTACTTTGAACTGCATTGCAAAAATATACAAGATTTAAGTTTAGTTATCCCTTAGCATCATCTAATAATAGGTTAATTAATCAAAGCTTTTTCTTTAAAAAAACAACAAAAAAAACAACAACAACAACAACAACAAAATAAATTGCTGTGTTCCAGAGGCTTATTGGTTGCTGTCTCTCAAAATGGTCAGCATTGTGATTTGCTTGTGATTGTCAAATCTTGATTGATTATTGATTCCTTATGACCTTTCCTCCACCAGCATGTCCACTTCCATGCCCCCATCAAGTTGCTGAAGCTGCAGTTTGCCCTGCCAGAGGACAAGTTTGAGGCTGCCATGGAGAAAGCAGAGGCATCTCTGCAACAAGCACAAGAACAGATCAAACGCAACCAAAATGTGAAAGAGGCCTTAGCCAAACACAAAGTGAGCATGAATGCTCTTGTGACACAGTCTCTTCTTCAGTAAATGATATAGGTTTGGCCCGTCGAGATAACCACAAGGAAGGAGGTTGAAAGACGAAATAAACCAAGCCAAGCTATAGGTTTGGCAAAGTGCCAAGGGCAGAGACAATTTAATCTCTTGTAAATATTTCACAATTTGTTCAGAAAATAAAAATGCCTGACATAAAAATGGATTTTACATATTCGAAAAAAAAAAACATCGTCTAACTAAAAGATTATCTCTTTCACTGTGTTGTGCTCAAACTCATATGGAAGTATGTTCTGCCCTGATCATGCAGTGTATTCAAAAAGATAGAACTGGCACGTTTCAGTGTGTACAAGCATGAATCAATATTGTGGAACAGAGTGACATGTCAAAGAGGGTTTCTTTGAAAAAACTGCATTATGCTGATCATGAAATCACAAGTAATATTGAATGCTGAAAATCACGGCACAGAAATAGCTCAAGCAAATACTCTGATTTCCCTTTCCAATATGTGCTACTGATCTGCAAATCAGCGACAGTTGGTGGACATTAGTATGAATCACTAGCTTTTGTATTTATAAATATACACAATTAAGAAATAAAATTTAAAGTATCTAGAATTATGATCAGCACATAGTGACTCCATCCTACCCATTGCTAACTGTGTGTTGTATGTTTCTCTGCAGCAAATGTTTGAAGAAGGTAATCTGGTGAGCCAGTGTGAACAGTGGCTGGAACAAATGAAAGGTTTGGCTCAGCAACTTCTCCAGCTGAGCCGGGATGAGAAGTCCCTGGACCAACGCTACAAGAACCATCTGGAGAGATGGAGGAAGCTGAGAGAGATTGCCGACGACACTCACAGAGAGCTGAAACAACTGCCTGAACGCTGGAAGGAGTACCACCAGAAGTGAGTAACAGTGATAACAGACTGTGCGGTGCTCATTCGTCACATCATAAGTTTGACTTGAGCACATGAAACCTTAACATTATAAATCCTGAATATTTTGCATTTGTCTGGCAACTAGTCAACATATGACCATCATGTGAAACTTTAATTCATACACTTTCATGTGGTGAAACAAGTTTTGAGCTTGATTGTAGCCAGAGATCTGACAAATTGAAGAGACAGGTGACGCCTCAGTGCCAGCTAACCTCCAGAGAAAAATCGGCAAAAATGGAAGAGTTGACACAAAAATCTGCATATTCGCCTCACGATATCCTGGCATACATATGATCTGGCCATAAGAGCTTTATTTTCTTACTCAAAGATGAGTGCTTTTTTCATTTATTGTAATATAAAAACATCAGTATATTAGACTATCTTCATCACATTCAAGGCCAGATTCTCTGTTTAAGTATAGCGACTTATGACTCACTCTGACTGGTCGCGAAAGATTTTCATCTCAGATTTGTTCATGCAGTGACTTTTTTCAGAGGAGTTGGCAAGACTTGCTCATAGATCACAAAACATCAATCAGAATAATGAATTTTTGTACTTTTATGGACGTGCTCAGTATCTTTCTCTTAATACTAATTTCATTAAATACAAAAGATAAAATTAATGGCACTAAACAATCAGTTTTGAATCAGATTTTACTCTAGATAAATAGGCTTAAAGAGCAAAGGGAAAGATTGATGGATATTGAGAGGGAAAGGGAAATGAACAAATATGTTCTTAACTGATAAAATTGATGTGTCCATCCATGTTTCAACAGACTGGGTGACTTGGATGGCTGGGTGAAGAATGTAGAGAAACTGATCACAGAGATGAATCAGGAAAACCTGACTGGAGAAGAGTACAAAGACATGTTAGCACAGTTCCAGGTAAGACTAGTCAGCCCTACACTCTCTATGGGGAAAATATATCAGCATTGTGTTTCTGGTCTGAAAGTTCTTCTTGTTGTAGCCAGTTTTCTCTCTGTGCTAACAAGTATTTTTCCATTTCATTCAGCTGTGTTATTCAGTATTGTGTTCGATTTTCTTAACGATCATATTGTGCAAAAATTGCAGCTTCTTCACAGCTGATGCTAACATTTAGCCATACAGGAATTGAGGAATTGAAGTTTTGCAATGCAGCATTTGTACACAGCCATCACTTTTTTTGTGTGTGTGTTATTTTTGTTTAAGATATACCCTTTTCATATATAGATTTGGTGCTAACATTTAAACCAGTATAGGTATCAAAGTTTTGCGACCCTGTCGTTTATTAGCAGTCATTTTTAGCTTTTTCCCTTTTCCAGTATATATTTGATATTAAATATTAGTTCTCATAGCATCAAATTTTGCAGCCCAGCATTTATCAGAGCTATCATTGTTTTGTAAATCTTGTAACCCCTTTAGTTTATAAGAATTACTACGTTTTGAATGGCTAATATGTAGTAGTTTGAGTTTAAAAAGTATAGAGCATTTGGATTGAATTAATAGCTGAATACAAAGAGATTGTACTTTAGTGAAATAACTTTTTTGCTTCAAAAAGTTTTGTTATAAAGATACCATTTTGAAGGAGAACGTGATTTTACTAATGTTATTCAATAACAGATTTCCTGATAATTTGTTATCATAAAGTTAACCAAACATTTTGAAATTTCCTTCAGTTTTCTCTTCTAAAAGTTTTGCTACTGAAAATCCCAAAATTTTTCAAAATGCTTTGCTCATGTGTGACTTACTCATTTAGTTTTCCTTATTGTTTCAATATGTTTCATATCTTTCATTCATACTCTGTGTGTTCACTCATTGCTGACTGGAACAGCTTGAGGTAAAGATGAAGAAGTTTTTCGTCCCTCATGCTTTGTATGTTGCCCCAAGCACATTGTTGCTAAAGTTAAAGACTTGCTTTGTTCAGCGCAACCTTGCATTGATATTGTTGTTGTTATACCGGCTAAGTGCAGCCTTCCCCTTTCATATTCCATGGACACAAATCACAAAAATTTGCTCAGTTCGTGTACACCCATCTCATATCTCAACCACTATTCATATACAAGAGCATGTTCATACCTAACCGGTCCCAATCCTGAAATTACAAATTAGCTGCTTTGCCCCCTTCACTAGCCACAGATTACAAAGTAGAAAAACAGCTCCTCTGCACCTTTTCCATGTCACATCCAATATGTAAATACTAAAGCTCCTTCTAATGTATCCTATCCCAAAGCTGAAATTACAAAGTTGTCACTGTACACCTTTCATGTTTTATACCCAAAGGACAAACATAATAGCATAAAACTCGCGTCCCACTTTCCAATTCTGAAACTGCAGATTAGCCACTGTGCATCTACCCTTGACGTACAAACATAAGAGCTTATCCTTCCTTACCTATCATGTCCCAGACATTGAGATCACAAACTTTCTATCTGTGCACCTTTTATATACTACACCCCATACACAAATGTAAAATATCATATTTAAACTGATCACGCAAAATCAAGTCTCACGGATCTGTGATGATTATATAATAATTTTAGGTGTAGTTCATGGTGTGTCTATGAGCACTTGATTTTGGATATGAATGTAATTAGTTGTTCTTTTATTACTGTAATAATCATGTGCAGTAATATGTTGATTTGTGTGAATATTTGAAAATTAGTGTAAAGTGATTTTGTGGTTGAGTTTAACTTTCACATAATGAGAGACCATTAAATAAAATATTCACTCACTCACTCAATCAGATATCTGTGTGATAGTTTGTGAGCCTGATGACATGAGTTTTTCATCTGCCATTTTGATACAAGGATTTTTGCCACTGTCGGTCTAATGTCTCTGTCATGCATACCTGCAAGAGAGCACCAAACCTGCAAGAGCGCACCAAATGTCCCGCAAAATAAATTTTGACTTTGCTTTTTGAAATTGATTTGAATGCAAAAGTGTAGTGCATCAACACTGATTAGAAGGGGAACATTAATCTTTTTTGACAGCAAAGTATTTAGTCCTACTATGAATTTGCGTTTTCTTATATTTCAGACTGAACAGCTTGTTAAATGTTTTGCCCAGATGTGCACATAGCAGATATATTTATTTAGGCTTTAGGTGATGAGAATTGGTCTAGGTGTACTCTTGTCAGTAAGGCTGTTCTTAGGAAATAGGATTCTGCAGCCTTTGCACCGAATATTTCAGCTAGCATGTTAAAAGCGAGAAGGAGATGGAAGAGATGGAGTGAAGGAGTAGAATGAATGAATATGTTTTGTTTTTTTCTGTTGTCTTGTTTCTGGACCTGTTTATATTAGGAGGCATCACAAAAATAACATTGTCTGTTAACATGTTATTTTTTTCCTATTTTTTTCTTTTCTTTTTTTTTTTGTTATTGTTCTTGTCTTTTAGATGAGTAAGAGCTGTCTACACACTGTGATGTTAATAGTATCACTTAAGCAGTACCTGACACATGCATACTCTGGAAGTTGGTGCTTGTGGTTTCTGTTGTCTAACCTAGAATAGATGAGCAGTCTTTACTGCATGAAATGTTTGTCATGTCAAACTCTAAATGTTCTTTTTTTTTTTCATATGCATCCAAATAATTGCAGAGATCACAACTAAAAAATCATGCATGATATAAAATCATCACAAAAAATATTTGTCTTTATCAAGCATTATACTTTGTGTCAGTTCCCTTATATGATATGACTGAATCTGCTTCCCACTTGCATGCTCAAAAAGTTTTTAAATGATCTGCTAAGTTAATCAATTTGTTGATGAACAGCAAGAAAAACAAATGGAACCTTTTGTTGAATGAAAAATGAATTCCATATTAAGTATTAATTTTTTTTTTCTTATAAATGAGGCAGCAATTTCCTAACACTGCAAGATAAGGTTATGAAAGATATTAAAGAAAAAAGTACAGATTGTGTTCTGATTTCCAGAATCTAATTTAAGATGTATAATAAATTTTAACTAAATATAGAGAATAGCTATATGCATTTATGAAAAATGATTTTTTTTTTTCTAAAGAGAGATAGGCCTGCTATTATGAAATTATACTATTTTCTCACAAATTGTGTTTAATGATCATTGACCGGATGATTTGGATAAACTGATCTAATGAGTGTTTACTTTGCAGTAAGATGGAGGGAATTGTTTGGGTATGCAAGCTTTGATCACATGTGATTTCTAGTTGATCTGATGGCCAAAATTCTATTCGGCTGTGAACATTCTTTATAATTGCTTTTTTTTTTTTACACAATTATGTCTGTTTTTGATCAGACTTGTCCCATCTTTAGTTCATCAAGCCATAACTTGATAGTCTTCATGTTTTTTATCTTAAAGTGCATATAATTATCATTCATCATCTGCTCTTGCTGTGTTGATCGTTTATTTATTTATCTTTTGTTTCTCATCACTCTCCCATGTATGTGTAGTGTATTGCGCTGTTTATTCATGGCATTGAACTACATATAATGTTGTTATATGAAATCAGGTCAATTCAGATGGTGACCTATTATCTGCCACATCCTGTTCTACGCTGCCCTGTCCAGTCCTGTCCTGTCGGATCATGTCCTATCCCATCTTGCATTATCATATCCTGTCCTGTTTTGTTTTGTCCTGTTCTATCATGTCTTATGATGTCCTATCCCATCCTGTATATCCTGTCCCATCCTATCTTGCCCTCTCATGTCCTGTCCTATCCTGTTCATCCTATCCTATCCTACCCCATCCCTCCTAATCCCACCCCATCTAGTCCTGCATTATTCTATCCCATCCCATCCATCTCATCTAATCCTGCCTATCCTATCCTGCCTGCCCTATTCTGTCCTGTCCCATCCTATCTCACCCCAATTCTGCCCGTCCTGCCCTATCTATGTTATCTTCTCACATCTTGCGTTCTCTTGTGGTATTTCTATCTTATCACATACATATACCTGATCTTGTCCCTCCCCCTGCAGAAAGAGATGCGAAACTTGGGCAGATACCAAGGGGATGCCAAACAGCTAGAGCAGATCCTGGAGGAACTCATCAAAGATGCACCTGATGCTGATGCCAGACGAGAACGAGAGCGCCTGCGGGCCCTGCTGGAACGCTTCAAGGGCCTGCAGCCTCACATGGACTCCACCAAGGAGAAGTCAGGCATCCTGTCCAAGGGTTACGAGTACAGGGACAATGTGGGTAAGAAGACCAGCTGGCTGGATGAGGCCCAGAGGCTGGCAATGGACCATCCTAGCATCGACAGCCTCGAGGATGCCAGAGCCTACCTGCATGAACATGAGGTAAGGAAGCCCAGACAAAAGTATGCTACTGCTGCCCGTTGATGAATTCTGAAATGTTCAGAGATCATGAGTGTGAATGAAAAAAAAAAGCTCTTTTTCAAGGTTTACATATTGCTGGTTCCCTCATGTGAAATAACTGAATGTATTTTCCACTGGTATCTGGAATATTGTAAATTACTGAAAAAAAAAAAAAAAGAATTATTTTATTTATTTATTTATTTTTTGTAAAATAGCAAGAACAACAACAGCAACAACAAGAAAAGACTCCCACCTGTCTCCTAAACAAAGACATACATACACACACACACACACACACACAGTTACATAGCATACAGGTACACATTATCATTTATCCAGGATTCATTGGTGATAATATGACAGTTATTTGAATCTCAAGGGTGGACTCCATGAATGCCAAAGTTGATACCTGCAGACATAGGTATTTCCTGATGCCAAAATGGGACATGGTGCATTAATAGAAAATTTTGTATTTTAACATTCCATGTTGTTGTGTGGAGAAAAAAAGAAAAAAAGAAGGAAAAACAAAAAAAATGGAGAAATTCTTTGTGTTTCGTCTTATATATTGAAATACTGTACATTTTGTGTTCAGTGAGATGAATGTGAGTGAAGGTATTGGCAATCCAAATGTTTGATATTTAAAGCATAATTAAAGCATGTGGTGGTCATAGATTTCTCATGAGTTTTCATTCATGTGCATTAAGGTAATATTGTGATTCTTTGACTGCTTCACTCAAATGATCAATGTATGTTGTTTATCAACAGTCTCTCCTGAACAAGCTGGAGGCAGAGAAAGCCAGTGTTCAGGCAGAGATTGAGGCTGGCAAAAGGTTGCAGAGAGAAAAGAATGCCCCAGCTTTCATTCAGCAGTCCATTACTGAACTGGATAAGAAGTGGAAGGACACAAATGAACTGGCAAAGGCCAAGCATGAAAAACTCAAGGTCAGCTATCTAAGTATATGGTCCGTCTTACTTGGCTCATCACAAATGGTATATGTGATGCTGTTTTGGGATTTTGAAATCCTTTTTTCAAAAAATGGATATCCCTTTGCTTAGTCATAGTTTTCCTAAAGTCTTACAGAAAAAAAAAAAAAAACGTAAAAAACAAACAACATTTTGCTGGACACTGAATAGCTGATGTTATGATGAGAATTGTGAAACCAGCACGTGAGCACGAATGATTTTATTCATGTAGGAGTTGATCATTTAAAAAAGTTTAAAATTATCATTTAAACAAAAGTTCAAGATAAATTTAAAAAAAAAAAATTCAGGAGAAGATTTGAAAAAAACATCAAAATGAGCTTTTTAGGATCTTCCATAGTCAGCTGGTAGAATCACCTTAGTAGCAGAATTTCTGCAGAAGGACTTGTGATGTCCAGATTGTCAGTTCTTAAAATATATCTGAATATAAGATTGCTTGTGGAACAGCCAGCTGTGAGTCTGCACTGCAAAACCGTAACTTCCGTGTATAGGGTTTCTTCATGTTTGATGCGATTTTTAGTTGATGTTGTCAACTTTTCTGATAGCACGCCACACATTTCTAGATGCCAATGTTTCATCTCTGTAAATTTTCTTATAATTTGTCTGACAAGGAAGTCTAGATCCTCTGTCTTCTTGTCTATGTCTAAGAAAACCCTCATAAGTATTTGGAACAAAAACTTATTTTACAAAAAAAAATGCAAAAACTTGCTTTGAATTGCAGTTCAGTGTCAATAGAGACAAAGTTAATTGATGTTTTGACTGATTTTGTTGAACTCTTCGTCAACAGAGACAAGTGAAAGACTGGGAGAGCTATGAAGCAGAAAAGGCCACCTTGCTGACTTACATGAAGAAGGCAGAGAGTGAGCTGGAGAAACCTATTGAGACTGTCAATCAGGAGAATGCTCAGAAAGATTACCAGAGCAAGAAGGTGAGATTCTTTTTTTTTTTTTAATCTTTCTTCTGTCTGTCTCTATCTTTCTCCCTGTATTGATTTATTTGTTGTTGCAACAGGGTGACATAAATCAGATTTCAAAAGGTGCTTTGTCAAGCAATTGAATTTTGCTGACATGGGAGTTAAGGTTGAACTTGACTATTTCGCCACAGAAGTAGTCAGTTTTTTTCATCCAGGTAAGGATGATAGGATAGATATATACTTATTTTTCTTTCCAGTGAGACACCACTAACTCTGTACCTGAAAACTGTGACATTAGACTCTTTTCACCTGGTCACGTGACATCCTGTTACCTGCAACCAGGATTATTCACATGATTGAACTTAAAGATGCAAAAGAAAGTAACTTATAACCCACAGGCTCTCTCCAGGCTTTAAACAATATTAGCCAAGTAGTGAATAGACTAAAGAAGTAGAGAGAAGAGATCATGAAAAAGAAGAGGTTAACAGAAATTTAGGAAAAGAGTGAAGAAAACATGTATGGAAGAAAGAGAAAGAACAGAGAGAGATGACATTGAGATTGAGAGAGAGAAAGAAAGAAATTCCTCTCAGAGAGCAAGGTAGGATTCTTCTATTTACCCTGTCTTATCTTTTGCTGTGCTGACATAGATCTGACCTATATATTGATCCAAACCGGTGATGATTTCACTGCTTATCATTAAATAGTTTACACATACACACTTTGGTTTATACTTACTTGGGGTGTTTAAGTTCTCAGTGTGAGAGGTAGTTGTATGAAACAGTTGTGTGCTGTGTTAAGCATCTGAGTAGGAAACATTTTGACCAAGAACATATTACATGGTTTTCCAAATAGTCTTTGAAAATGGTAGGAAAAAGACTGACCATTCAGTTGTGTCAAGATAATTCATTTAGCATTGCGTCATAAAGTGGTCAGTTGCATGGTGTCTCATTGTGAAGAAGATTTAAGTGTCGTTCCTTGCCTATCTCTCACTGTTGATATCAAGCATGTATTGAAAATGTACCTTCATCATGTTGACCTGAAAAGTTAAGATTTGTTAAATATAAAAATATTCAAAAATTGAAATAAAGAAAGAAAGAAATATCATATGTTCTGGATTGGGAGCATTCGAAAAAAAGAAATATCAAAGTTGTATGGCATTTGTTCATATCTTTATTAGGGAAAACTAATTTTAATGTACACTGGTAGTTTAGTTAAACATTTCACCATAACTGACCTTATTAGTTCATCCAGTTAGACAGTGCCTGTATTGTTTTGCCTGGTCAGAAGCTGGATTAAAGTCTGAATCAGCAACAGATGGTGAATATCAGATGATGATAACTATAACAATTGTTCTGTTCAGATTGTGGGTAGTGGTAGGGTTCCCGGTTGATCATGTAAATAGTTGTAGATATCACATTGTCTTGGTCATCCGAGAATGACCAAGTCAGTTTTAACTGGTTTAAGAAAATGGACAAATAAATTATACTGTTTTGTGACAAGGGGACACCTAATATATATACAGTATTGAAACGTTATATTACTGAAACAAAACGGTGAGTGTTAAGTTTAATTACTGGTACAACAGTAATGGTGGCTGGTGTATTCATGCAAAACCTCAAGAAATCAACTCAGGTAATTGTAGAATAACTGTGATAGCAGTATGAAAGGAATGTCTTCATGTCATGTGAACAATTGTCTTATCTCATCAATAGGAATTGCAAAACACTCTGAACAAGCTAAAAGGCAGCTTGACAGAAATGACAAAGCTGAATGCTGTCCTGGCTCAAGGAGCTAGTCGAGAGCGTCAGGCACCACTGAAAGGAGAAATGACCGACATTGACAAAAAACTGGACAGCATCTCCCATCGTCTGAATGCCAAGCTGGCAGATCTGGAGGCCACCATTGCCAAGTGGAGCGAGTACTACAAACGTCTCAACAACTTCTGCGAGTGGCTGAACGAGAAGGAGACTAAACTGAATGACATCTATGACAACAAGCAGGACTCGCCAGAGACTCAATTGCAGAAAGCTGAGGTCAGAACTGTTAACTGATGTGACACTGAAAACCTTCATCTGCATTACTTTGTTTGCTTCTGTCTGTTTGTTCAGAAGTTGTTTGTATGATGTCTGTGGTAAACTACATTCCTGATTCTCTTTACTGTTAACATTTCATTACCTTACAAATCATTAGATCACATAATCAGGAACCTTTGCTGTGAATCTTTAAATCAGCTGATCAGTTTCTAAAGTAAACACTAAATTGATGCTATGACATAATTATATGTTGAGAGGTTTATCTACATTTCAACACAGGTGTTGAGAACCAAATAACTCTGGAAAATCTTCAAAAATTTGTATCAGTTTTTAGATCTGCTGAAACGTTGTCAGTAGAAAAATACTAGATGGAGACTAATAGTATATATGTTCTCATCTTTAAATTTATCATTGTTTCAACATTCTTATCTTACAGGGAATATCAAGCCAGGTGTATGAAAACCATGTCACACTGGAAAATCTAGAGAAAGATGCCCGTGGTTTGACCCAGAACTTCAGGAATCGTGAAACAGCAGCCCTCAAGTCCAAGCTAACCAGTGTCCGGAGACAGTGGGAAGCCCTGTGTACTCGAGCCAAGGACCGCAGCACTGCCCTTTCCGGTAATGTGGCTCACTGGCAGAAATACCAGACCCTGCATGAACAGCTCATGCCCTGGATTCTGAAGGCAGAGAAATATTGTGCCACGGAACTACCTAAATGTTCATCCCTGGAGGAAGCCAAGGAAATGTACGACCTACATCAGGTAAGAGAGGATTTTACTTTTTATAAAGAATTATCTTTTAATTCCTCTAAGATTGTGTTAGTTCAGTTGTTTCTTTTTTAATTTTACAAATGCATGTAATAAAAAATGGAAGTCATTTAATTTATCTGTGGATAAATGTTTCATATAGGGAATGTTCTTCACCCATTTGCTTCACAGGTTTTTAAAAATCCTTTGATAAATTAAATTAAAAAGATAGCTGGCATCTGGTGTATTTTCTTCTAAGTGATTTATATTACTTTCCATGAAGTTTAGCTCAGAAAGGCAGTATTTTCTTTTCTAGGCATTTTTAGTAGAAATATATTTGATAATCTTCATTTATCTATGTTCTGCCTTTCAGCTGCCTTTAGCTGTCTTGGTGATCAAGTAAATTTTGTTTACATAGTTAATTTTCCCATAAATGTAACTGACAATTGAGTCTAGAATTTTGTGTATGTTATTATACTCAGTTGCAGTTCTTCTCTGTCATCTGATCCAGGCTTTCTTGCAAGAATGTGAGGAACACTTGCCCATCTTTGACCAAATGAGCACTGAGGCAGGCTATCTGATGGACCAGCCCAACATGCACCGAGACCTGGAAAACATCCAGCGAAGGTGGGGCAGCATCTTGACCAATTCGGAGGACCGGTCTCACAAAGTGGACAAGATGTTTGGTGCTTGGTCCACCTACGGCAACGAGCTGGACAACTTCCAGGAAGTTCTGGATAAGATACAAGGACGTTTGGCCAACGAGCCCAATGTCAACACCTCAGATATTCAAGTACTAGAACATGAGCTGGCGTTGGCAAAGGTAACTTCCTTGAACTAACCATTTGGTCGCATTACGTGCACTGTCATACTGCTTCATGAAGCAATAGTTTTCTCAGTGATGTAAATGTGTCCATCCAGTATGGAAGATTTTGCCTTACAAAATAAATTCATTGTGGGATTACAGGTTTTTCACTGAATATTGTCTCAGGAAATTCAGGTTTCTCACTGAAAACATCTCATTTTCACACTTGTTCAGGATTGTTGTTTTATTGTAATTCTGAAAGATAGAAGAAACTGTAGCATTGCATTCAAGAGGTTATAGAGAAGTAACTGATCATTGTTTGTTTATAACTTTTGTACATCTCTTAGAGTGAGCTAATTTATAATACAGACATGATATTCTGGTACTTTTGTGCTAGGCTGCTGTTACAAGAAAACATGACTGGCAAATAATGCTGTTGCCTTAGAAAAAGTAATTTTTCTTCTTGCAGGCTCTTCAAGAAGAAGTGCGCAGCCACCAGCCTCAGTTGAATGCCCTACAGAGGCAGTTTGAGCAAGTACAGCATCATGCCAGCCCAGAGGGTCAGAATGTGTTGAGATCCAAACAAGATTCAATCAAGACCAACTGGAAGTGAGTTATTACATCAAAGTGATTTGTCATCATATGTTCATGAAGTAGGAGATAGAATGTGGGAACATATCTTTCATGGATTTACCTTTTGTCTCCTTTCTAAGTATTCAGCATTTTAAAAGTTCTAGACTTCACAGTAGCTTATTCTTTTCAACATTTATTTGATATCAGTATTAATTGGAATAAGAATGTCTTGAAGGTGATGTATCAATATTTTTTTTTCATAATGAGCTTTCTTGTGAAAAACTGTTAAAAAAAATAGGGATGTAAAATTCCCAGGATGATATACCGCACTTCTCAAGCTTTTTTATCATGGCTGTAGTTCAGTCTTCTCATGGAGATAGAGAACTGTGCTGACTCAAGTAAAACCCTCTGAGATATGCAGTATCATCAGCAAAGATATGGACTGTTTTGCAGATGATTTGAAAATACAACTGTTTGTGGTTTGTTTCTTTTCAGCCAAATCAACAGTGGTGTGGCTGAACGCCAAAAGGAGTTAACTGCAGCCTTGCAACACCGTAAAGACTTCTATGCCAGGCTCCAGGACACTGAGAAGTGGGTGAAGAAAATGCAGCGCAAGCTTGACACAGCCAATGAAATCTACTCTGATGAGGTGTCTGAAACAAAGGCCAAGTTAAAGGTATATTTGTTGATTGTATCATGACAAAATGTAATCTTAACTCTCACTAAAAATTACTATGTAATGTAATTGCCATTCTCTGATATATCATTTGAATCTGCTGTTAATATTTCTCAGTAAAATCACATTTCTGAAGGTCTTTTTCAGTTTAAGTGGCCATTCTCTAACCTATGATTGGAAATTTAGTGTTGATGCTTCTCAGGGAAGTCAAATTCTGAAAGTATTCTTTAATCTGAAAGCGAACTACCTGGTGTGGCCCAGCTTGTAAACTGGCAGCTGACTTTTCATTTGTTTTTGGCAAGTGATTCCTGTATGTATGTACAATGATATGTTTTCCATTCCATGAACAGTGAAGAAAATATCAAAGAATGAACAAATTTCCTACTCTGTTATGTACATAGCCTCTTGCGTTTACTTCGTATACACGAGAGAGCCAAAAATAAAAGAATCATGCCACTGAAACTATAAGGTTCCACAATAAAGACTGTCTTGGCAATTGGTCAGTGGAAATGCTTTATTGATGCTAAGTAATGAGATTCAAATTTTGAGACAACAGGGGTGTTTGATTTCAGCCTCTTTGTTGTGGCATCAACGGAACAAAATTTTGGAAGTATCATATTTTTGTTGTGTTATTATTATTTTTTTTTTTTTAAGGACAAATAAAGTTATAATAGGCAGAACAAGGCTGATCTTATACATACAGTAGAGTGAAAAAAAAAAAAAAAAAAGAAATAATGAAAAATAAAACAAAACAAAAAAGACACAACTTAGTACCATATGCTCTTCCACTTGTCAATTAGTGAAACAACTATTAGGCTATGCTGAGAGCATGTAATGATAGTTGCTGTCTTACCAGGCCATGAAGAGTGAGTGCAAATCCCAAGAGCCAATGTTCCAAGGCCTGCAGCAAGAGTTCAAGGAGCTAATGGCTGTATGTAATGATGATGAGGCTGCAATCCTAGGTGAGCGTTTTGACAAGCTGATGCAGGGCTACACCAGGATGGAGGACCTGATAGGTAACAGGGAGGAGTTGTGCAGCAAGTGGTCTGACTACAGTGATGCACACAGAGACGTGCAGACTAAGCTGAAAGCCCTCCAGGTAGGTAATATTATTGTACAAAATCAAGACCGAAGAAAATGGGAAAACAGCCCCATATCGTTTTACCATTGTAAGATTCAGGTTGGACAAACTATGTATGTGTCAGTCATATAGATTGTAGCATAATATACTGAAAGACAAATAATAGTGCTATAATTCAATTAATTTGAAGTTCCCTTCCTTTTTTTTTCAACATATAATTAAAGAGCATCATAGGTAATAGTAGAATGTGCTTTTTGTTCAAAAAAGGAAAAGTAATGCGCACAATATTTTCATATTTTTCTCTTCGAATGTAATGCAAGTGAGAAGATTTGAAAACAGTTATGACATGGCATTCTGAAAGAAAACAGCTTGATTAAAAGTGTCTTAAATTTTGAATGCATTGTCTTTTTTTTTTTTTGTGGTTACATCATTTGAACTAAAGAACACCTGATAATGACCTAGAGCCTTTCAAACTCTGACATGAACATGGTTTCTGTATCAGGCAAGGCTGGCATCCCCAGACATCGGAGAGGATGAAGTTGCCCAGTGCATGCGGGAAATTGAAGCCTTGAGAAAGTATATGCAGCCATGGAATCAAAACGCTGATGCTCTGGATGACCTGATGGGCACTGCTCAGATGGTCATCAAGGACCGAGCCACACAAAGAACTCTCCACTTTGGATCTGAACTCCAGGCCCTGGAGAACATGTGTGATATGGCTGGAGCCTCAGCCCAGCAGAAAGAGGCCCATCTGGGAGAACTGACGCAGTTGAGCACAGAATTCCTCCAGAGGAAGGACAGCCTTATTGAGAGCTTGAGTGATGTCCAGGACAAACTGGTAGCAGCCAAGGCTGGCAGATCTGATATCCAAGGACTCAAAGATCTTGTCAGGCAGATTGAGGTAAGGCAGTAGTCAAAGTTTTGTTTCCCATAGTTTTGAGATGGATAATGAATGTTGCTTTATGGTATACATATTGAAAATATATCCTTGTTTCTTTTGGTTTAAGAGCTCTAACAAATTTTGATATTTTTGACAAACAGAAGTCAACATCTATAGCATGTGCAGTCAAAGATTGTTCAGCTATTCAGGATTAATTGTTAATGCTCATGTAAAAGTTAGAGGCATCAAAAGCACAGTTAAACACCAAACTTAATTTAGTAATAAAGATAATTCTGGAACATCTCAGGTACTGTTTGCCAACCGCTACTGTTTGTGTGAGGCATAAACAGAGTATGTCTGTTTTGTTAAATCTAATAGGCCTTGTGTTGTGGAGCAAGTCTGAAAACTTGAGAAGGCAAAAAAAAAACCAAAACCAAAAAACCCCATACGGTCAAGTTGTATGTTTTGTGGTGCTGTTTTTTATTTTGTCAGTCTTGTATTGACAAATGATTGATTAACAGCCTTTGCCATGGGTATGGGCTCAAGGACTTGCACAAAAGAGTTGCAGTCTCTTTTTGAATATCAGGGAATAGCTTGCAGGTGTAGAATTTTGAATAAATCAGCATTCTGCTTTGCAGTAGTAATGAAACATGCATTATAATCCATTTTTTAATGTAGTGGAGCAATTGGTGTTTTGAAAATCTGAATGAAGTATTGCTGTGGTTATTGCAGGATATTCGAGATGACATGTACTCACATAACCCACAGTATGAGCAGCTGAGGGAGTTAGGACGACAGATTATGTCAACTGATCCCACCAAATCAGCAGCCATTCAGCAGCAATTGCAGCAGGTAAGAACATGCTGTAGTGACAGTATTGGACGTGGCGTG
>JBCEWB010835250.1:0-16135 GCA_039654565.1 Peronia peronii
TAAAGTAAAGAAGCGCCGGGACCCGTTCCAAGAAAAAAGATCGACTCATTTGAAAGTTGACTCATGAGGGTTCGACTAACTCAGGTATAGTCGACTGCACGTTCATTTCTTTTTTCAGTGACACCAATACCTCTGTAAATGAAGAACTTGATATCAGACTTATTTGATCTAGTCATAAAACATTCTGTAAGACACTTGTGTTTGATTGGCATTTGTTGTTCATATCTTATTTTCAGGAGGACAGGAGATCCTACTATAGTGATTCCAACGGAGAGTCTTTTGAAGAGTACAAAATGGCCTTGAAGACTATGCTGAAGATGATGTGGTACCAGGCCAGTGGTGCTCCCTCTGGTAACCATGGCATGTTCCATAAATTTCACATTGAGTCAGTATCTCTTCAAGGGGTAGCCAAGAAGAAAGGATCTCGCCTGGACATCACAACAACAGCAAGGTGAGATGAAATGAAATTCACAAAAGAATCTCTCACAACACATGACATTTGGCATTGGGCTGGTTTGAATGAAGAATACAATAACAGGAATTAATTTTTTTTTTTTCCTGAGAATAATTGGATGTCTCTGTGTATCACATGATTGTCTCAGTTTATCATTCAAAAGATCACACCTCCATATAACAATCTAAATCCTTTAAGGTAGTATTTAGCTTGACATATTTATTTCAGAATCTTTCAGTTTGGCCAACTTTGAGATGTAGGGTACATCAGTACGAATAGAATTAGAATGGAATCTGCAGATTACACAGCTATAATGATTTGCTGCTTTTATCTGGACTATTGGCTGATTACTTTCATGTTGACTTTTTCTGTCCCCAGAATTGTTGAAGGGGTATTCCGAAGTCTCAACAATCTTCTGGAGCGCTTCCACCAGTCCTTCTTCTTCTACCTCCTGCCTTCAACCAGTCGCTATGTTTCCATCGGAATGTACATGCCCCCATTTGGTCTTATTGCTCTGGCAGGACTTCTCAAAATATCCTTTTTGTTAATGAGAGTTTTGAAGCACATCTCAGTATTTTTTGTTCATGTCCACAATAATTATAGAAACAAACGAGGCTTACCTTGAGAAGGTGATGGTTGTTTCTGATTTTATCGATTCTGTCGTCAGGAACGGAGTGGTAAGATGAGAACTGCCGCGCTTCCCACCACTGGTCACACTTCAGATTGCTCATAGATACAGGAATCAAGATGAAATTATACATCTCAGGGTGGAGTGTTAGTCAATTTGACATAGGGAGGGCATCTCACCACTCTGTTCCCAACAGTCGATGAAATCGGAAACAACCATCACCTTACCAAGTAAGCCTTGTTTGTTTCTATAATTTCATCTCCTCTGCCATCAGGCACTCCATAGTGATATGAGATTTTAGAGCTGCGGCTCTGAGCAAAGGACGCAAATAAAGACCGTGTCTCATAATAGGAATTGAGTAAGATTTTATTTCCAATAAGCACTTACTAAAGCTTGTCCAAAATTACATGAAGTTTTTTTTTTTTATAAATTTTAGTAAAAGTGTCCTCACACAGGACCATCCTGCTGCTTTAATTATATCAGAAATTGGCAGGTCTGATCGTGAGGCTGCAGCTGTGCTAGCAGCACGGACACTATGAGCAGTATATACTGATATGTCAATACCTGACAATTCAATTCTGTCTTTATCCACCTAGCAATAGTGTCTTTACTAACTGACTTAAATGGATTGTGGAAACTTAACAACAACTGTGTTGCCTTATTTTCCACACAGTGCTCTTTAGTTCTGGAGAGATACTCCTTCAAGACTTCTATGATACAGATGCTTTTGTTTGAAAGGAAAGGGATTAGTTCAATAGGTTGTAAATGACTTCTTTCCCTTGAGTGTTTCAACAAGGTATTAATAGTAAATACACATCTGTCATTGGTCATCTGACATACAATCAATGCTCAGTATATGAAGTGTCTGACATCTTTGCCCCGTAAGTAAGGCTAAAAGCATTACAAGTTTAAGAGTAAGCTCTTTAAGGCTAAGGGAGTTATTGGGGACCCAAGTGTCCAACAGGTTGAGGACTAATTTAGGATCCCATGTTGTACATTTTGAAGACGTGGGCAGACTAGGCCTTTCTTCAAACACACCTTTCATAAATCTTTTGACAGTGGGAAGATTGCCAAACATTGTTTGATCATCGATATTTAAACAAGACAAAGCAGAGTGAGCAATACATAGTAAGGAATAAGAAGCTCTTTGGTCATATAACATGGCTAAGAAATTAATAGCAACATTTACAGGTGGTGAAACTGGATCCATTTTGTGTTTACCAGCGAACCTTTGCCACTTCGAAATATATTGTTCATATGCCTTTTTGGTGTCTGTGATCACCATGAGGCCAGACCAAATCGGTTGCTGTTTCAGAAAGGCTTCTGCTTTTGTAGGCACACCGGACACTCTGCATACCAGTAATCTCAACTTCTTGTGAAGTGGGTGGATTTTGTTCGGATTGCTCGACAGATGCAGAAGGTTTTGATGTGCTGACAGAAGTACTGGGTTGTTGATCAGCATCCTCATTAGCATTGGGTAATACATCTGTATTGGCCAGAATGGAGCAATAAAGATGGCAGTTGCTTTGTCTGCCATGATCTTGTTCAGTACCTGATAATAAGAGCAAAAGGTTGAAATACTAAAAAACATTCTTTCCCCCAGTTAAGGCTGAATGCATCTATGGCAAAAGCCTCAGGATCTGGTTTGTACGAGACCTACCGCTTAAACTGAAAATTGATTCTGGTTGCAAATAAATCAATAATTGGCACAACCCCAAGGGTTTTAAGTGAATCTGTTAGCAGTGACCAGCTGAGCATCCACTCTGTGTCTTCATTTATGTCATGACTCTCAGAGTCAGCTACTGTGTTTTGGGCACCTGGAATATGGGCTGCACTTAACCATAAATGCTTCTCAATGCACCATTTCCATATCTGTTGGGTAATTTTATTAAGTTTGCGCGATTTGCTTGAGCCCATTTTATTCACACAAGCTACTCTGTAGTATTGTCTAGGTATATTCTGACATGAATGTGGGTGTTTTGCTAAGTAAAAGATTCCAATGCAAAGCAAACGCCAAGCAGTTCTAATTCATTACTATGGTGGACCTTCAGCTCTTGAGTTGTCCATGCTCCACCTGTTCTGATTCCATTGCAGGGCACCCCAACCTTTAAGACTTGTATCTCTTGTTGTAATCAGTTTCGGTTAACGATGGGATATGGGGGAGGATGCATTGTCAATTTGAGCACGCCACCATTTGATTTCCTCAGACGAAGAGGAGCTCAGAGCCATATTTCGATCCCATTTTCCCTTGTTCAATTTTCAGGCATGTTTCAGTTTCTTATCTTCCTCTAAGTTCCTGTAGTACAATGGACCGTATTTCATTGCTGGGAAGGTGGAAACCAAAGTTCCTGTCAGAGTCGCTTGTATGCTGTTTTGTTGTCAGTGCCCTATCAGTACTATCATAGAGATGTTTTACTTTAGTTTTTCTCTCTTGGGGTAACGACACGCTCATAGAGACAGAGTGAATAATGAATCCCAAATATCTGATTCTGTGTGTTGGTCTTAAAATCGACTTTTCGGGATGGGTTGTAAACCATCAGGTGAACCGTGTCAGAGACATTGGAGATACAGTCCTCATTTGTGTTGCCGAGCAACAAAGAATCATCAAGATATCCTGTGATGTTATAGCTTAACCCATGAAGGTAAGCATACAATGGTTTCATAATCTTTATGAAATTTCTGGGCGCTTGGCGCAACCCATTTGGGCAACACATAGAGAAGTACTTTTGACCTTTCCATATAAACTTGAGGAATTTTTTGTGCACTTCTGCAATGGAAACAGAGTGGCAGGCTGAGACCAGATCTACACTAGCTACCCAACAAGAGGGAGTAATCAGTGCAAGGGTAGCCTTAAATGTTTTCATTTTAAACTTTTCATAATGCACATCATTATTTGAGCATTAAGATTTAGAATCAGTCGGATAGAACCATCTTGTTTCTTTCTTGTGAATATGTCAGAAATGAATTCATTTATCATAATTTGATTTAACAATCATCTTTCGAGTACATAATTTCTCGATTTCTTCATCAACAGCATTGATCGTTTCTTTGTTTATTGTAAAGACAGAGTCCTTTCTGGAATGCGATGGCACCATGGCACTGTCAAATTCAATATAGGTGCCTTTTATTAACTTGAGTATTTCTGAGTCAGATGTTATTTATAACCAATCTGATTTACAATCAGCCAGCTGCCCTGCAATGAATTCGTTTTGTTTGTGACTTAGTGTGTTCAGGTCAAGTTTTTCGTACGAGGCTTTTGGACTTACTTTTATTGAGGAGGTTGTTTTCTCCCCTTGTATCAAGACTGTTGTGGTTTTTTGAAAGGTCGTTTTTGGTTCTTCCACCACTTTGGGTGCCATTGATAGTCTCGTGTGTCTAAAAAATGGTTTTCTCCTTTTTTATAAGCAGTCTTACGTTTGTAGCCTGTGTTGTCTGCTCTTAGGCTTGCAGTAAGGCGCTTGTTCTCTAGGGTGTCTTTAAGGGCTTTTCTGAAACCGTCTCCATATAGATATTGTGATGATTTAGTTTCCCACGAGGGGTCACAAATGCCTCTCATATCCCAAGGGATGGCATATTTTTTATGGTCTTTTCTGTGGACAGTGAGACACTGATGGGCATGGCCCAGTAGGGCTAGAGTGTCAATTAACTGTTTTGTCAGCGACGGGTCTGATTTTGCAAGTCTGCACATTGCATTACAGCCACTGCATGAGTCTTTGAATGGAGATCAACTTCGTATCAGTTTTCTTAGCGTCACCTTTGAGTACTGCCCATATTTCTGGGTCAGTGAGAGGAGTGTCGAGGTCAGGGCAATTATCCGGATGCTTGCACAGGCTGGTCTTATCCTTTAGCTTTTCGTATCTGGCAGTCTTTGTGAAAATTTTATTCACTAATGTAGCCAGATCTTGTTTGACTGGACCAGAGGTCTCCTTGTCTTCTTCAAATTCTTCCTCGGCCGCTCCGAATATGGAATGCGGGCTCCTGTCAGTTTTATTACTTATACTGCTCTGGTCAACAGTGGAAAGTGACCCTGTTGACCCTTCTCCGTGACGAGATAACAATCTCGCTTCCAGCATTGCGGTGGTCAAGTCTGGGGAAGGGGAGCGGTCTCACAGTTTTTTATCGTCTCTCATTACCCTGATCTGTTGGGTAATCTTTTTCCCTTTATGAGTCCGGAGTAGGGCTATTGCATGGAGATGGTGAGCGGGACTTTTGGCAAGAAGAGAGGGCCCCTGATTCTTCGGATGACGATGAAGAGGAAGATGAAGACGAGGAATTGCTAGATCTAGTTCGCTTCTTTCCCTTGAAAGATCTAAGGCAATCCATCATCTCCCTCACTGCTATTTTTTTTTCATGAAGTGCTCTTGCCACTTCCGTGTCACCAGTATTTGACAGTGAAGGGATATCATCCTCAGAGGGAGCATGCACCGATAAGTGCTTCATTGTCACCGATCTCATACTTTCTCGACATTTTGTCTGTTCAATCAGTTCAAACAAAGCCTGTGCCCAGGAGGCTCAAAAGAATCCAGGCAGTTTTACCCCGAGGGTTTATCAACTGATAATGTGGTTGTCTCCAAGAGTTGATGCAAACAGTTGAATAACTGTATCCACTTTAGATCTAATGCCCTTCACTTTTGTCCCGAGGGCTGTTATTGATTTGCACCAAATATCTAAATGCCCCGAGGGCTGTTGTTGATTAGCACCAAATATTCAAATGCCCCGAGGGCTGATATTAATGTGCATCAAATATTCAGATGCCCCGAGGGTTGATATCAATTTGCATCAGATATTTAATTTAAATGCCCCGAGGGCTGATATCAGTTTACATCAAATATTTAAATGGCCCTAGGGCTGATATCAATTTGCGTCAAATATTTAAATGCTCCGAGGGCTGATATCAATTTGTATCAAATAGTTAAATGCCCCGAGGGCTGATATCAATTTGCATAGAAATATTTAAATCTCCTGAGGGTTGTGATAAATTTGCACCAAATATTTAAATTCCTCGAGGGCTGATATCAATTTGCATAGAAATACTTAAATCCCCTAAGGGTTGTTATTAATTTGCACCAAATATTTACATGCCCGGAGGACTAAATTATCATAAAGTGCCGCGAGAGCCCGAATACAAATGTAAGTCTATCTTATAACATTAATATGTTCTGTAAATCAACGGTGTTATAACTTGTGATATCTAGATGAGAAACTAGTATAGATTAATGCATGCAACTACTTGCCAAACTTGTCTACAAGAAAATCCAAATGAATTAATATCACAAAGTTGTAATAAGTTTCTACTGATACCAGTAGTAAGAAATGCCACCGACCAATGAAGCAGTGCGAAGCGAAGTGACCAATGTCGGGAAATGCGGCGGTTCTCATATTACCATGGAGTGCCTGATGGCAGAGGAGATGAAATTATTATCAGATGTCATGAGATATCTTGGAAACTGATGTTATGTAAGCACAGAATATATGTAGTTTAAAATTTAAAGACACATTGGTTTGGCATGAATCAAGAAGAGTCATTATTTCTTTTTTAGATAGGGAATTTTGTGTTTTACAGACAAGGATCTTACCAATATAAATGTTCAATATAATAGTGTTTATATTGAATTCTATTAAACGAGGTTTGAAAGATGCGTCTTGTTCATCGTGGTTAGGTAAGTTGTCCATGAATATTTTTATTTGTGATATGTTAAATGGAGATGTAGGATAAACTTAACATTACATCTTCTGACAATACACTTTTAATTTTATTGAAATTGTGCAGGCATGTTAAACATTAGCTTTTAGAACATTTTCTGTGTGTGTGTGTGTGTGTGTGGGCTGGGACTTGCTTTGTTGTGAGCAAGTGCTTTTTATTTTGTAGGTCCATATATAGTCGAGTCCATGCAAACTGAACTCTGATAAAACGAATTTCTGGTAAATCGAATAAAAACGAAACAATAGATTTTTTTCCCTCTTTGCGCCTATTAAATGCCTCTCACATAAGTTGAAGCCATCGCAGTGTGTTTTCTTTAAATTGAACTGGTCAGCGCTGCCACAAAGGTAAAAATCGGCTATTTGTCATCTCCAGGTGGTTTCCACCAATGCAGATGCCGGCAGTTTGAAAACAAAGGAGACAGCGCCGCGGGTGGGGCGAGAGGGGTTAGACAATGTATTGGGCCTCGCGCGCAGTGTAAGTAGGCCATGTGTTCACGGGGGAAGGGGCAGGAGGGATAAACAGTGTATCAGGGCCAGCGCTGTCGACAATCGATCAATAATCAAGCATCTTAGCAGAACCCATAGTACAGGTATAAGCATAAATGTACTAGTACATGTGTTAGATCTACATGTATTACAAAGTGTGTAGGTTACACTATAATAGAGCGCTGTGCTGGTGTTATGATGTTAGTTCTCGTACCGGGACGGGATAAGCCAGATTCTATATTGTGCTAATTTTTTTGTTTTTTTTTTCACTTCTGGTTGACTCGCTTATATCCTCACACACTATGTGATGGCTTCCTTTATTTAACTGTTTTCAGAGTTAAAACTATTTCGGGGGTAAAACTAACTCAGCTGCCCTGTTTAGAACTAAAGCATTAACAGTCCTTTTCAGGGCTAAAACCTACTGATCAACAGTTCTTTTCACAGCTCAAACTTTTCTTTACATTACTTTTGCTGTTTGCGAGATAACCTCCACCAGGAGGTTGAAAGATATATATAGAAAGTAACGTAACATACTTTTGCTTTCAACACAGCCCACAATCCAATCATACGAGAGGGCTTGAACTAAAGATAAACACAAAGTTCAGGAGCCATAGCGGGATTTTTTTAAAAAGAGAAATAATCCTGGAATAAAATAAAATAGTTCCTCATTCATCATTTGAGAATTGCCCCCCCCAATAAAAACTGGAAGACGAACTCTTTTTAATTGAACCCATTAGGTTGGTCCCGGCAAATTCGATTTAAGCGGATTTGACTGTATCAGTTTTGTCTCTAAAATAGGATATTTTTACTTTTATCTTGCTTCAGTATTCAGGTTTTTAATCCTATCATAGGACTGCGATGTTGAGAGTTCAGGACAGTGCTTTTTGTTTTGCATGTTATATGGGCTTAAAGATGTGGCATTGTCTTAGTTGCTTCATTCTAGATCATTTTGTACTGTAATATGTCATCGTTAATCTTGTGACACTGTCCAGTGACATCCTGATTCAAGGGTCATTGAGAGACAGATGGTCATTTGATATATTCTTTATCATGTTTGCCTTAACACACCATGGCCTAGCTCTGTGGGTTACATCAGGTGATGATGCAGAAAAGAAAAATGAAACTGAAGGAAAAACTGATGAAACTGCCGATGTTGGTGAAACACAATCTTCAGACAAAAGTAAGTTAATTTAAGACAATATGACAAAGTTTCTGTGAAATAAAGAAGTGAAATATTTGTAATGATCAGTTCAAACGTTTGTCAGTTAATTTGTGTCTTTTCCTTCCTGACAGAAATAACAGATGATCTGTAGTCAGTGATTATGGGTGACAAGATATACAAGAAGAACTAGCTATCCCATGAGCATTGTACATTGTTTATCAGTTTGCAATACAATAACATGTTTGGTCAAAAGTTTGCAAAGTGAACAATTTTAAAGATGAAAATTCAAACAGTTTTCGCCTCTTTTTTTTTATTTTGCTCTGGAATTCAGACACAGATACTAAAGAGATGGGAGCTAGTAGTGCATCAGAGAAAACTGCGGACAGCATTCAAGATGATGATGACTTGATTGTGAGTAAATTATTCTAAGAATGAGAGGATTTGAGAAGAAGTTATTGATTCTTGATTTTTTTTTAAGAATACATGTAGTAAGATATGTTAAATTCAGAAACATTTATCACTGTGTTTACTTATCCTTGAATTTGGTTTGAGTCAGGATATCATGTGCTTCTCTTCTCCTTTTTTTTTTTCTATATTTCTTTTTGATATATCTATCTTGTGGTTTGCCTCTCTAAAACTGTGTCAGTTAGAGTTCCATTGCAAGGACCTGCTTCCCTCATTCACAAATGACCATGGATAGTTTACCCTTAAAGTCCTGGCTGTAGAGGCTAATACATGAGAAAAAGTTTACCACAGACATTGCAATTCAGTGTGTTGTGAGAGACATTTCTGGGATTTTTTCTTCTTCCTCTCTTATCTTCCCACTCATGAGTTCTTATTGCTTTGCTCAATTTCATTCTCACTGTGACAGTTGATTTTCAGAATTTTCTCTTGTCAGCTGGTATTCCTATATCTGCACCTCGATTTATGGGAGATTTCATATCATGTTTGGAGTCATCTGTATCACAATTTCAGTCTGCCTCTTGGTCGTTTGCCTTTCGCATTACATGTTTTAGGATGCAGCCAGCAGGCATTCTGCTGATGTCACGAATCCAATGGAGTTTGCCTTTTTATAAGATGATAAGCACGTTTGAGAACTTCACTTCCTCTAGGATTACACTGTAAGGAATGTGAAATTGTGTGAAATATCATGATAAAGAGAAAACTGGTTAATCTTGTCATGAATTTCTTAGAATTTTGTGTTGAACATGTTTCAGTTGGTTTTTTTTTCATGCTTGTATTACATCTCACATGGGTAGCAAGAGGAAGTAATTTGACTAAGTAACTGAAAAACTCTCACCGTTTGATGTCATTGTCTTCCTCAGGAACCTCCAGCCACAAAAGGCGTCCTGACCATCATTCCAGTTATCCTGGTAGCCCTATTATTGGGATGGATGGCCCATCAAGGCCCTGAGCTCCTTACCCGCATCATGCCCCGGTTTCGCATTCACACGGAGGACATGGTCATCTACAGCATGCTGGCCATCTTCACTGCTGCTCTCATGTATCCCAAACTTATGACCAGGTTAGCCTGACCTATTATTTTTTCTTTCTGTTTTGATTATTGATTGTTCCAATGAAATATTTTAAGCCAAAAAATCATCTGGATTCTCTTGCTTGTGTGAAAAAGAGAAAGAGAAGAATAAAAATTCATGTATTGTTGCTTTGGTGTAGACATAACTATCAGTTCTATTATGACATGCCATCTTTTCGTACTACTGATTTTACAAACTGTTTTCACAAGGTATGTAAGATATAGAGGGGTGTAGGATGTGCAGGAATCTTGAAAAATTGAGCGGAAGTGCACCACTGGTAAGATTAGCAGATGTTATCAGATATGGGAAAGAGACATGATTTAATCTGAATAAATTAAATATACCCATTTATCTTTGGACATGTCTGAGTGGTAGAAGCCTATGGAGAATATATATGATATTAATTCCATTTTGTTTTCATTGATTGACCACCTTTCTTGCTCTTATCAAATGACTTATCTTATTTTCTTCTCCACAGAAAAACAAGTAATCCGTCTCTTATTCTGGATTGGCAGCTTCTCAAATCAGTGGCTTTGATTGGTCAAACCCTGGCTTTGGCCAGTATTGCTGTGCTCAACATCTCTCAGGCTTTTTTCCTCACTGTGGTCTTGGTTCCTGTAACATCCCTAGTGAGACCAACTCAGAGCAGGTAGGCGACTCAGCTCGTGGCCTCTGTAACTAATGGCTTGAAACCTGCTACATATGCACGGCTCATGACAACTATTTGTCCGACACTGAAATATGTTTAGTGGGACCTTTTTCTTTTTTCTTTACGCACCACAGTTGTGCTACTGATGTTGAAGTTCAACATGTCATATATCTTTTCAAGAATGAACTGATAGAATGATTGCCAGTTTCTCTGACTGAAATTAAGAATCGAACCAGGTCTCACTTTCAAAGTTAATTCCTTCAACCCCATAGTGAATAAAATCCAATTTCCTCGACAAAAACCATCTTTGCCCTCTGTGTTGTTTCACTCAGCAGCATGATATTTAAAATTTTTTCCTGTCTTATTCCATGTATAACTGGCTTACATTTCACAATTTATTTCCTGCTTTTGTTTTGCCACAGATTTTGCCGCTGGTTCCAATTGTTTGGCTTAGTTCTGGTTTCTCCCTTGACACTGATATTTTTTGTTGGGGTGGTTTCGGCCTGGCCTGACTCCTCAATGTTGAACCTTTTGATGCAAGGCTACACCAACACCAAAGAGCTGATTTTTTTGGGAGTGATGGATGCTTATCTCTTCAACGCCTGGACAGAAAGAATTGTCACCACAGTGATATTCCCCTTGTGGCTCTTATTCTGGGGTATACCTTGGGTGGAACCTTTACAATCATAAACCAAAAGAAGTAATTCAAAAAATGGTAAATATAATTGGAAAATTAGTGGTAAATGTAATTGATAAATTAAAAAAGTGGTAAAATAATTCATCATATCATAGTGAATAAACATTTTTACCAATTGCTGTTATCAACACAAAGGGAGTTTTATGTTTGTCCTGCATGGCATTTATCTTGATCTGTGTTTTATATATGAGTGGATTACATTGAAATATTGAAACTCGGAGGTTTATTTGTATAAAATTGTGTCATTTTCATGAATATCATTAAAAGACTTTGAAAAAGAACTTTGTAACTGCACAATGCTTGTGGTATCAAAGTACTAACACAGTATGTAAGCTGATATGATTTTGTTATCAGCAAACACTAGTGTTAGTAGGTTATATTGCCAGATGCATACAATACCTGGACTGAGAAGTTTGTTACACAGCTGGCAAAGAGTTGTCACTTGTCATGCCGCTGAACACAAATATGATAACAATCATAAACTTGAATGTCATTTTTCAGGAACGAGAATAGATTAGTGAGCAGATTAATTTTTTTCAGCTTTGCTTAGGCTAATAACTTTTTAGTGTATCCGATCAGCTTCCTTGAATTTTTGTTTCCTTTTTATCACTACTGCACAAAATGAGAAAAAAAATATTGCAGCAGTCATTTAGCCTACTGCCTTGAAAAAAATAGTTCATTCTTGGAACTGTTGAGGAAAACATTTGTATCAAAGCAAATAGCTATTCTTTCCATCACTCCCCTAATTCTATGATGTCTCTTTTAAGGCAGGCACTCAGCACTGAGTGATTCATTTTAGTTCCAAAAGTTGAAAACAAATCCTGTAGTTTATTTCCGGTTCAGGATGTGCCATTTTCTTCCGTATAACGTATTTATTGACATTGGAACACGTGATTTATTTGTGCAGCTGTTAGGTCATGAAAATTCATTTGACCCCATAAGCTAAGATCTTCTCTCATGATCTTCATGACATGTTACTATCAGGTACTTGTATAGTTTAGCCTCATGTGTTGTTATAATCGAGGTGGGATGTTGAGCCATCTGCAGCTAAGTACGTTTCTAGCTTATCATTCCTCTATTGGTAAGACATTTTTCTTTTCTCTCCACTTCATTTTCTTATCAGTCATGTGCTATTATTTTTTTCTATACAACGGCTCATACTTTTGGATATGATAAATGTATCAGGTGCAAGTTATGCCAGCCTAGACTCCTATAGCGTAAATATTTTTAATATAGGTCGAATATTGAGCCAGTGGATCTAGATTTGTTATATACATATTTATGTAATGTATTCCTTGAAAGAAGAGATCAGTATGATGTCATCTTATTATTTTTTTTTACCACGTTTACCAGCTTTTGTAACATAACACAAGCTGCGTTGCTACTGCGGTGCAAGTTCAGGTTTCTTATTTGGATGAATGTTATTAATTTAGATTAAGTTGTGTTTTCCATGCTAGAAAGACATTGCCATTTACCTATAGTTCATATTATCATTTGTGTCTTGTTCATGTTCATGCCATTGTCTTATGTATGTATAACATTCAAACTATGACATGGTTCTTACACTCATTGGGTGCTAGTTGATAATAGGAAAGTAAGATATGACTGCTCGTAACATAGCAAAATAGGGACAGAACACCTGTGCCTGACTGTGTATACTTGGTGTCAATATTGTGCATGAGTGGATTATTTTGATACGATGAAACTGTAAAGAAGTGATGAGTCGAATACATGTATCTAAGTATGAATTTGTCATGTTTATGCTTTATACTAGCAAGATACTGCCCATTGCTCTGTCATCATCTGTCCATGTCACATTAGCCATTCATCTTCCTTCAGTTCATTTCATCTCCCATAGCTAGTGTATATGTTGTGGGAGGAGGGAAGGTAGAGCGGGAGAAGAGGGGCTGTTGGAGCACCAATAGTGACATCCTGACAATCGTTCTCCATCTGCTCCATTTTCCACCTGATCTCACTAGAGAGTCCAGTCCTTGATGTTTTCCCCCCAACATTCACCTTCCTTGCAATTTACTAATTTCATCTCAGCAAAATCCAGCCACACAGTGGGTGACTACATAGAAGGTAGAAGGCTTTGAGGGCTATTTTGTTGGTATTTAATAGAGGTACATGTAAAGAAGTTTTCATAGTGGAAATGATTCAAACGGTGAACTACTCTCATATTCATGTGTTGTCGTAATTGTCAAACACATACGTATAGCATGTGAAGCAAATTTTTTTTTCTGATATGCATTGACATGGGTGATGACTGTATTGAGCATGCATAAGTTTTATTATGTGATTTTTGCATTGTAATTATATATTATGTGAATTATATTTGATTTGGTTTTAAACAAAATGGAAAAAAAATTCAGAGTTTAATAAAGTTATGTGAGAAATAATACAGGTGTGTATTTCTTTGTAGTTATCACTTGATGGCTATGCCAATTATAAACCAAAATCTTCAGGTGGAGCCTATCATGCTTTGTGTAATTTAATTGCACTTGAATGTTGACTTAATTAAGTTACAAAGCAAGCCAGAGACAGAGCACAGAAATCAGCAGTGCTGTGTAACCCTGCAGTTATCAGCTTGCTTTTATAATAATATGTTCATTATTTGGTGATGCCTTACTCACAGATACTAAGAGTGTAGCTTTCAGTCTTGCTTTCTCATATAGTTATTCAAGTAAAGTTTAATCAGTCATCAATATAAAAATACGTTATTGTAGCTTAATATATCGGTGCGAAGAGGACAAAGTTACAGCGTAGTAAGATACTGGACTCAAACCACATCTGGTAGTTGGGGAAAAAAGATATGTCTACGTCTTTGTACTGAAGCTTTAGGTATAAAAATATCAAGAAGTTGATCCTCTCAAAGACTCACTTACTATTCTTTGCTTGCACTGAAACTCCCTGGTTGAGACACTTCATCATCCCAGAATTAAATTGTCCTAACTACAACATAAAACTTCTTTCTTTCTTTTAAAAAAAAAAACAAAACTAAAAATCTTTAAACGCGTTTTTCTCAAAACCCATTTTTGTGTCACTATTTTGCTATCTACTTTTTTTATTTCTTGACCGATTCAAATCAGATTTGATATTCATCATTTTTAACAGCAAGACGAAAAAATGCACATATTAGTGATCTATTCAGTTTGTAAGATTTGGAGAAAAATAGGTTTTTAGTATGAAAATATGGTGAAATTTCACAACATGGCACGCTGTACCGTTCCCTTGTCCACTCTAAACTAGACCATGGTAGCATTGTCTATGGCTCAGCCAAGTAATGCTGTCTCCAAAAACTTGACATTGTCCACCATCAAGGCCTTACACTATCCCTGAGTGTATATCGCACGTCCCCAGTGAAGAGTCTATATGTTGCGGCCAACGAATTCTCTCTCTGAGACAGAAGGGGCAAACTGTCCTTTCAGTACGGAGTCAAAATTGAGCGACACCCAGAAAACCCAGCCTAAGAACATGTCTTCGAACCCAACTTTGTGGACATGTTTGAGAGATCACCTGGTGTTGCTCCCACCTTTGGCGTCTGCTTTCAGTCTTTGCTAGCAAGGGCTAGCATTGGACAGGGTGAGGTGAGATTTCCAAGTGTCCCGCTGTGGCGGATCCAAAGACCACGAGTGATCTTTCACCTAGCAGCAGGAACGAAACGAGACACCTCCAAGGAGATCTTTGAATAGATGCTTGCAGGGGTGATCCCTGAATTCGAGCATCTGTTCACAGATGGATCCAAACGTCGGCACCGGCTCATTCTCTGTCCTGGATAACACACGCTGTGGCCTTACCCCGTTGAACCCTACAGCCTGGTACACCAGGCAGATTTTTTGGTGTCAAATTCCCCACAGCCCGGTAGACCGGGCTGACACACTTACCCCAGTCCTACGCGTCCACTACGGTTAAAAATAGATCTAATAGATCGCTTTGGGGCAAGAACATTCTGAACTACAGTAATTACAAATGTCTGCGTCCATGATCGCGTTTGAGGCTTGTGTTTACAAAAGATATTGAACGTGAAACGAGAAATGGGCGTTCTCGGCCCAGAAGGCCAAGGACAGGGGTTTTTCAGGCACTGGTACCAGGGTTCAAAGGGTTAACCCAAAATCCTCCATCTTCACGGCTGAGGCTAAAGCCATCGATAGTAGTTCCAAACAAAACAATTTTCTGATCTTCTCAGACTCCCTATCCCTACTCCAGGCCCTATAACCCCACGTTTAGGGATGATAGAGTAACTCACCTCCAGAAACGCCTTCAAAGTCTATCCAGCAGAGGGCGGCGTGGATTCGCGTTCTCCTGGGTACCGACTCACGTGGGTATTGCAGGAAATGACGCAGCAGATTCCATTGCCTGATTTTAGATCCCCTGGATGAGGGAGTCCCTCATCTGGATTTGAGGCCGATCATCAACGAGTACATCAAATCGCGATGGCGACAACGATGGGATCAACAGACTGCAAACAAACTTTCACTTTATCCTATCAGACCTTGAACCTTGGCCAGGGTCTGCTTAGCCGCGAAGACGAGACCAGGTGGTCCTCAACTGTCTGCGTCTGGGTCACTCTCACCTCACTCACTCTTTCTTCTCAGAAATGGAATGCTCCCAAGTGTGTGGCCTGTCACTGTCAACTGACAGTTGCACGCATACTAATCGACTGCGCCCACTTCAGAGACACTCAAGAAGCCCACTTCTCGTGTCGCTCTCTGAAGGACCTACATGTATAAAACGAAGCCGCGGTGTGGCTCTGTGGTATGGCGTCTGCTCACGGAGAAAACGGGCCGGGATCGACTCGCGGGTTCTGCATCGGGGGATGGC
>JBCEWB010835361.1:0-16134 GCA_039654565.1 Peronia peronii
TCTATCTATCTATCTGTCTGTCTGTCTGTCTGTCTGTCTGTCTATCTATCTATCTATCTATCTATCTCTATCTATCTGTTGACTATCCTCTTTCTTTCTCTCTCTCTCTCTCTTTTATTCCGTCTGTCTGACTATGTTTTCAATCTTTCTTTATGATCAGAATCAGTCTATAGATGCAAAGTTGAAGTGGGCATATGTTTATCACTGCAATTATATGTTGAAACATATGTTGAAACTTAGAAATCTCACTTGTTCAGCAGCTTATCCTCTAGGACAACTTGTGAAAGAAGGAAAAGAACTCACACATCCATTAGAAAGGTTACCATTTAGGAAGTTTAAATGGATAAGCAGCAACGACTCAGATCGGAACAGAAACTGCCCTCTCCCCCTGAACTGCAGAGTATTTAACATCAATGTTTCACACTTTTAGGTAAAATGTGAATTCTCCGTATCTTCGATTAAGAGCTCGGATTACAGAAAGAATGCCCAAAAGGGAACTACGGTAATATGATCATAAATTTCCGAAAAGTTGGTAAGAAAATCCAGGAACGTCCGGTAACACTGACGTATAGTTCTCTCATTCTTGTTGTCAATGAGTGTAAAGTATTGGACTGGCCAATAGGATGTATGTTCATATTATTGTCTTGAGTGGATACGCCTCTATGTCATAAGCAATTTTGGGACCAAAATCTCTTGCTATTTCAAAAGTAACGGAATAACACATTATTAGAAAAGCTGTTCAACCAAATAACTTCTTGTATGTTTGTATACATGGGGGCCGGGGGTATACAAGTAGGTTCTCTGCTCCCATTTGCAAGCGGTGAAAGCTTGCCGTCGGTAGGATGTCTTCCATGGAATGCCTCTCTCGACGTTACATGGATGACATCTCTTCTGTCTACCCTTGTTCCTGTCTTCAGTCCCGCTCTCTTTCCTCTGTTCTTCTATATACTTGATCAGTCTTTTTGACGTGTAAACATATCTTACGTGTTTGACGCAATACAGTCCTGATCATGCTAATGTGCCGTTAAACCCCAACACAAAGAACACAAACAACTTCTTGTATGTTTGTATATATAAGGATAAAAAGCATTGTCTTAAGAAAAAGAAAAAGAGCCGTCCCCATGTGACTAAAAGGCCAAATGAGAACAAAAGCGAAGTCTTAAAATTCTTTGGCTGAAATATCAAAATTATGTGAGCGGAAATTTATTACTCAATAATACAGTTCTGTTAGGGATTCTTGATTCATAGCTAAGTAACAGATATCTCAAAAACGTACATCAAACCGTTTTTGCTATGAGTGCAATGATGTTTATTTCAGTGCTGAAGATTAGGGAACGGGTGTCTGACAGATAACAATTTTGCCGCATACGCACGTTTTCCCAGGTCTCCAGAGGGTGTATATGATATGAACAAAGCGGAACTCCTCTGTCTGTCAAATTCCCCGTGTAATCCTATGGTCATTCCATCTCATTTGAAATGAATAATTCGCGTCAATTGAGTGAAAGTCAGACAGCCATTTTATTCAATTCAGATTGCAATAGCAGGTCCATGACTTGGAACTTATTTCTTAAATTTGTAAACAATGCTTCCTGGCCGAAGGCTAAGATTTCAACATAACTGGTTCTCTGTAATCCTAGTAATATCCTTAGAAATTGCAGGCTTACCAGTTTCTATGATATATAAGGTCCAAAATCGATCTAAGAGAACTGAAAGAAACGCGTTCTTCTTTTAGTGTGCTTTATTTTCAAAGTAATTCAAACGCAAAGTGTAATGAAAAAATTATTTGATAGTGTCGGTGTTTTGGCACATCTCGGCTGAACGACTCAGTCGTGGAGCGGTGCAAACAACTCCATCACGACCTATCATATGCGACACCTTTATCTCTCTAGCATTATAATTATCTTTTTTCGAGGCATTATACCGGCCTTATGCGAATAGTTCTCCATCATCGATTTTATCCACGAGAACCTGCATTGTTTCCTTGAAGACTGAGACCATTTAAAATCTGAGCTAGAAAAAGAGAGCGAGGCTATTGGCTGATTCTGGCGCAATATCCTCTCCCTTTGGAGAGAAACAAAACAACGTAACCTTACTTTTGAAGACAAAGTTTTTCTTATCTTATCTTATCGTATTGGAAGGTGATGTTCTTCGGTTTTTTCCTTTCCAAAAACTTATCTGAATATCAAAGCTAAACATAATTCGAGAAGGTCTTTGCTTCCCCTTTACATCCAATTGAAATGCTTCGAAAAAAAAAAAATGAGCGTGTTGCACGTATCATCATGAGCGTAACAAACATTCATTTCTTTCATCAGCGGTATTTTTATCAAGCTGAGGCAATGCTTCTTGAGCCTGCCTGGTTCTGATGTTATTAGTGACAACTTTCTGTATATGCAAGTATGTGTGAATATGTTTTGGATAGTATAATACAAATGCTGTATACATCAACTGTGAATAGAATTTCCTTCTAAGGACAGAGAAAGTTATCTTATTTTATCTTATTTCATTTATCTCATCAATGAGTAGTCGCTCCATGGAGCTGAAGGCAAAGAAGTGGTGAAATTTATCAGTAAAAAACTCGAGTTTCCTGCGTCAGATCGAGAACTGAGCCATCATACCTCTCTTTTTACTCTCCTTTTCGCGTTCCAATCGGCCGGAAGAAAAATGAAGATCTACCTTAAACTTATCGAGTTATATTATAAAAGGAGTATAATAGGACTCGAGTCAGATATGTGCATAAACAGTTGACCTACTTTTTTTTCTACGAACGACTATCCCCCTAGTTCATGTAAATGTTGATTCTTATCCACATTGTCACTTACGACATGTAACGATCTAGGAATTAAAGCATCGTGAATCGAGTCTCAGAGAATTTAGATGAATTGTCCTTCAAATAAAACTACAGAATACTCATCTGATCACCACTTCTTGTTGACAAAAGTGAATCTTTACCAGCAAATTTGATGTTCTAGCGGCACTAGGCAATGTCATTTGGGTTGCTGTTGCTGTTGTGGTGGTGGTGGTGGCTTTCCTGGGAAGACCATACTTCCTTGAAAATGAATTTAGGAGTTCATCGCCATTCTTTGGCAAGGCAGAGGCTTAGCTCTTTATCATCTAAAATTCAACGAATAGTCAGAATGTAAATGAAACTTTTTCTTCGTGCGAACAATTCACGGCGGTAAAAACCTTCTAAGTAAACGAATACATAGGCCGATTGTTTAGAAAGAAATCTACTAACTTACGAGCGGATTACGGAAGTAAGAGTTAGCTTTCTCTTAATATACCCTTTTTTTCACGTTGTTGATAAAAAAAAAGTGTGAGATAGAAAGTGTGAGAGAGAGAGATCAGTGGATAGGTAGACAGCAGATGACTTTCAATTGGTCACATTTGGTGACTCTCTTTTAGTTTTCCTCTTCGATTACGTGGGTAGTTATGCTGCTGTGGGAAACGAACCCACACTATGACTTCAAAAAAGAAAGAAAATGCATGCACAACAGAGTGACTGCGATTAACTGTCATTTCCCGTACTTGACCTTTTTTCAAAAGGAAAAGGTTTATCAGTTACAACAATTTCAATGTACGGCTGTAAAATCCATTAAATCACTCATAGAGTCAAACCGATATTTTAATGCATATTTTATGTATAGCATCAATAGCGAATAAAGCGCCAGCTCCTATACCCTTAAATTTCAATGAGAGCCGCTGTGAGGGGTCTGTTGTCAGAAGGGGCCCATACTCAGTATTTCAATATCCGGGAACAAATGAGATCGAAGGGTTTAATCTCCGTTTTGCAGGTTATGGAGCAAAAAACAATACAAAACGTATTTTTTTTTAAATGTGATTGTTAGACCAAGAGAAATAACAGAAAAAATATTATTGATTGATATTAATAACATCAGTCGAAGTTCCACACAGAATTGAATCAAAATCAGTCACATTTTTTTCTTTCTTAAATCAGTTCCCTGAGAATATGGAAAGTCGAGAGTGAAAAAGTCAAACGGTGCCATTATCTTTGACTTGCCATAGCGATATTCCATCCTGGTTTCGTAATCACGAAGCTCTCGATAACAGGAATTTCTGGCTCATAGCCTTATCAGCTGGCCTTGAGAAAGAGGAAAGACAGAGGGTCCAAAGGTCCGGGGGAAAACAGCTCTGCGTTTCAGTGTCGTAGCATGAATTGTAAATAGTGGGAGGTCCAATGATGCTGTAACTGTATGTGCAATTGTGTTTACCCTAGACGTATAAAATGACTAATGTTTTTAAAGAGTCAGCTATCGTTTATTGCACTAAAATTCTTTTCTTTTTTTTTTCAAGCACCACATGGTTCGTATAATGATATATATATATATATGTTTCTGTCATACAAACCCTGATATCCCAGTAGGTTCTGTTGACACCTTTAGAGTTTTAGCAGATGTTTCAAAAATGTTCAAATGAAAATAGCCCCGAAAACAATTCTCCTTGGAATCCACAGGATAAAAATCTCGGCATAAATTCCAAAGAAGTGATTTGAAAAAAAAATGTGAATAGCGGGACTTGCTGTAATTGAGTTAGTAGAGAGTGAATAAATTCAGCTGAATTCAGCCAGCATTTACAGATGTTAACTGAATGGTTGAAGAATTCCTTGGTATCTAGAACTTTCAAGCAGCCTTATTCAGTTAAGTTTATTTCTTGGAAATAAATCTTCAATGGCCTACACAGTATCACAGAATTGCAGTTTTTCCAAGAATTACAACAGTTTGTTACAATTCCAGGAAGAAAATTTAATCGTGGAATTATATTCTAGAATTGATCATACTGAAATCGAAGGAATCTGTTCCATATTGCCCGTCACAATTCCATAATAGGAGGTCTGAAATAAGATTCCTTTTTACTTCAGTTAAAATACTGAGGAGTACAAGAGCGATAATACTACTGCTAAAAATTGATCCTTGTGAAACTTCAGGAGAAAACAAGAGAAGTTGAAATAAATGTTAAACTTTAATCCAGTCAAAATTCGAGAGAAAATAAGAAATGCTAGATCCAGGGGAAATTTGACTTCAATCAAAATAAACATGCCAACAAAAAACACGAGACACTGAAAAAGGCTAAGAAATAAATGTCCTTAGTCTCCATATTCCACAATATGTTGTTCAAAACAGATCTGAAAGAGGCAAGCTGAAAGGCACAGATCGCTAGACAGATTGAATCGGCTAGGAATACTTTGCCTCTGTTCCGTTTCCTAAGGCAAATGCTCATACAATATTGATAAGGTTCTCTACCTGATTAAACTTCGAATTAGACGCTGCGCATATGTTGTACACAAACTAATGTAAGCTACAGCCAATCATGGTGAAATACCAATATTTCATATACGTGATAAAAAGGGTGAAATGACTAGTTTTAGTTAATGCTGGTAAACTTTGTTTGTGACATACTACATTACATTCTCAGAGGACTCAGTCGATATTTTTTCCCCTAACTGCATATATAGATGAGTACCCTTGGGAATAGGTTTACTTAATGTAACAACAATCTAATGGGTTCTGATAAAGGAGACCCTGCACTGCGAAAACCTCTCTGTGTTCATTCTGTTGCTTATCGAAATCAGTGATCTGTGCCTCAGCAGTGAATGGCTTAGCCCATCCTAGTCCTGTTTTGTTTTGTTTTGTTTTTGTGTACTTCCTTCCTTGTTCCATCTTATCAAGTAACCATTATGTCATTCACTGATAATGCTACTGGTCGCAGTCCTGTGCTGCCTTCTGTGACAATGTCAAGTTAAGGTCTGTCCACTCTTTGATGTTATAAGCCCATCTTTTATTTTAACCTGCTTGGCTGTCTTTCACTGTCCACAGTTCTTTGCACTGATTTCGTCAGGTTGAAAGTTCTTGTGACAAACCATATCATCTTAAGTTTATTATTTTAGCTAGGCCTGCTTTTAAAAGATCCTTCTGTGGATCAATAGCATAGGTTATTTTCGATCGCACTTTGTTGTTAGTCCTATGTTTGTCCATATCCAATATAAGTTGTGGCCAGGTTAAGATAATTAATTTATCAATTAATAAATTAATGAAATAAGCTTATTAATTTTGATTGATTTGTCAAAATCTACAGGTCGAAGTCACTGCGTTAGCTGATTTAAATAGTGAGGTAAACTAACCTCAGTGTTGTTGACCACTTTTGAACCACTTTGGTTTTGCCATTCTGTCCCTTTCAGCGTGCCTCAGCTGGCTTTACCATATCGGGATATTAGTCCAGTTTACTTTGTAACAGAACGTGGGATTTTTCTTTACAGGAGTCTGTTACAAATGGATGAACCGAATCGAGTGGAAAAGTTCATATTAATTGTGTTGTGTATAATAGCTACTTCAGAGAAAAAAAGTGATACAACTTATAATTGCTTTCTTTTTAGGGGCCCATATAGATCTAGCATATTGCCAAAAGCTCGGTATATATATTTTTTTATATAATGCAACCCTATAGGGGGAGGCCTACTGGAGCTGATAATCTCAATGAATCTGAAGGCAAGAACCGTCGGGCACTGACCTCGTGAACAGAATAAATTTCTAGTATAATGAAACGTAACTGAAGTAATTAGTTCTCAGCAATGGTTACATCATGAAAAATTGAATTCGAGAAAAAAAAACTGCAAACCCATTTTGTTTTAAATCGTTCTTGAACTGGGAGTGTCCATCTCCAAGTGACTGTAGCTTTAAAATCATTACTTAAGCCAACAAAGTGATGCTGTTGACAGAAAGGGAAGTTCTAACCGCGTTCCTAGTACTCATCTCCATTGTTAGACATCTAACGCCTTCAGTATAATGTCTTACAGAAGTGCAAGAAACAGCTTAGCGACTATTTCACCCTTCCTGCTGGCTTTCATTAGGTGACGCTCCTGACTTAGCCTTTCATAGTCGGAAAACAGAATGTTATTTAGGGAATTCGTTATCATAAGCGGTTAAAAGGAGGAGGCACAACATCGCCAGCCGAGCGGTTGACGTTTCCTGAAATTGATAACTATGTTCGTGACTGGGCAAAAGAGCAGGCTGAGTGCCAGATCTGTTGGTTCGATGTAACTAGGTCTAGAGCAAGAAATGAATGACCTCTGAGCACTAACAGGAGCAGCAGTGGTGCGACAGGTGCCGTGGACTCTAGCCAATTAACGGAAACAGTGATCCATTATTAGTCAAGTATCTCCTGAGTGCCATGTTATGTTCATGACCTATCTGTCAGTAAGCAGTCCTCGATCGGAGAAACTGCAAGCAGAGGAAGAGTGGCAGCAATGAAAAAAAAAAAAGCATCCATTGTTTAAATCAAAACAGCAATCTAAAAAAAGAAAATATTTTATGAATGATAAATTTCAAGAACTTCAGTCATAATGGCCTATGAAATGTCTTATTCGAAAAAAAAAAAATCAAAGAAACAAACAAACAAAAAAGCGTTGCTGTGGTCGTCGTCAATACGTCATAAGATCAGTAGGGACAAAAGAGAGTAATTGAAAACAAAAAGACAATGACAAATGAACGAACAAATGTGGAAAATAGTAAAAAGCTTGTCTCTTGACATGGACAACGATAAACAACTGACACAATTGTCCCTGTCACGTCCCATAAAGGTAAATAAATGCAAACTTCTCGCCCACAGACAAGACAAAGTTAAAAATACAAAATCGACGTCCAAACAAGGACGGCACAAAGTCTAAGATACTTTAATCCTCAAAGATCTAGGATGGCACTTTTTAAAGAGAGCGATGGAATAACTCTAACGCAATGTTGATAATCTTAAGACGAGACAATTACGCTTAATCGACTAAATAGTGTTCACCAATAAAAGTTTGTGCCTAGTAGACGTTTCTCCGTACTTGAAATTTCTTTTACATTGAGTCTTGTGAGCTTATATTTATTATGTATCATATTTGTAACAGTAGCTTTCGTGGTTAAAGGTTAAAGTATTGAGGTGACACAAACCACGGAACATGTAAAGCGAAGACGTCAACAGATAGCTTCCGTTTCCGCCGAGACACCGTCTGGCTGCCAAGCGTTTCCGGATCGCAATGGACAGGCCTGAAAAGTCAACAGAATCCCCAAGATAAACACCTGCCCCGTATAGGCTTCCCATTCATGACGGATGCTGGAACTGTCTGCCTTCGTCACAAACAGAAAATTTAACGACCAGACTTTCCAGATATATGGAATAAACAGAATTTATGTCTCATTCTCCGAGATTCGGGCCAGATGTCATGTTAGTTGTTTTTCTGTGTATGAGTTGCATTTTTTCGAATGTAACTGTGACTTAAATTGTCTGTTCTTAACAGAATGGGAATGAATTACGGATACTCATTGAAGATAAAAACACGGATATTGATCTAATAGAAATGAAGCAAATAGTAGTCCATTCCATATATCTCAGTAAATGGTGGGAATTTAGATGAGCATAATGTGTTCCTCATCATCAGATATGATAACAAAGGTCCAATAAGCTGTGTAAATGAATGAACTTTTGGCATTATCAGAGATAACTACCATGCGTTCATTTGCCATTCACCCTGGTCAGAAATCAGAGCCAGTATTCAGTAGTCAATTACCTCCAGGATACTGTGCCAGGTTACTGACTCATTTGTTCGTGGAAAAATTGTGCAGAGAAAAATCTGCAAACTTAAAATGATAGTCGATAAAGAAAAAAAAAAATAAGTGCTGCTAATCTTATCAAAAATTTCCCTAATATCAACATGGAGAATTTGATAAGAGAGCCGAAGCTTGTTAGTTTTAATTTTCCAGGAATAAGAGGTGTCCGTTTATTCTGAAATAATGAGATATATATGGATCGCTTACCATGCAACAGACTGCGCCACGACATCAGGTGTTGGACCTCGGCTGAACAATTGCATGTATCACCATAGCAAGAACATAATAGTGATATCTAACACTTTGCTCAGTCGTAGCAGAGATAGGAATGACACGAAACAATAGGGATGATGAGCGATATCTCTTGTTAGTTAGAAACTTGAGTTTTTGTTTGAATCTGAGTTTTTACTCAATTCCTGTATATCTGTGCCAGGAGTAACGGCCATATTGACTCATAGTTGATATGCCACAGACATTTATCAATAGCCCGACCCCTGTGTTAGGGTGAAAAGAGGCAAAAAGGAAAATTCCAGGCAAAAAGATGTTTACAGCAGTGATTCCGATATGTGACAGCACAGCTAAGACAGAGATGTGTGTGCGATGGGGAAGCGAGGGAAGCGAGAAGGAAGAAGGTGTGTGTGTGTGTGTGTGTGTGTGTAAGGGAGGGGGGGGGGTTGATGAAAACGAGCCCTTGGGGAACTGAACAATGCATTATTGAAAATAAAATTATGATGTATAGAGTCCCACTCAGCGGTCCGGCTCAGTGCGAAGCAAGCAAGTCTCTATTTCTAGTGATGTCCGTGGACACTGTTATGTTCAACATACAATAATGTTATTATATGTGGATCTTAAGGCTTTGCTTCCCCCCCCCCCCCAATCCCTCGCTACCCCACCGCTCCTTTAGGATAGTATAGTCATGTTAAAGATACATAAGCAGCTCAGCTGTTCTCCCATGAGTCCACCAGCGGATAAAGAGTCTGAGATTGATTATTTTATGTTAGTCGGTCGATAATTGTTCAGGCAGATTTGATCAGCACGGTCCACCTAGAATCAAATATCTTACTGACCAAGTTCATAAACTACAATTCAGTGATATTTGTTCTCACCCCTAAGCCCTGACACAGTAATTTTTTACAGGAATTAGGGTGAGGGCTTGCTACCTTGCTTGCTTGATTCATTTGATTGATTTATTTGAGCATCTGAATCTATTCCCCAAAAATATTTCTCATTTCTATGAGATACAGATCTATATACAGAATCATAGGACGCATGTTGAGGATTCTAAAATAAGTTACATAAGCAGTGTCGAGAATGTTGTCAATGCTTTTCTCCACGCTCGATAGACTTGCGTTCAAAGTAAAATTTTGTGGGTGCTCTCAATGCCTCCATGATAAACCCATCGCACTCTTCTTTTGTTTGTTTGTTTGTCTGTTTGTTGGCTTGTTGTTGCTGTTGTTGTTTGCTGTTGTTTTTGTTGTTGTTGTATTTTGTTTTACTTTTGTTTGTTATTTTTGTTTTGTTTGTTTTTTCGCTTTTAATATATTTATATGTAAGAAATTTGACAAAAACCCGATAACGAAATTCATGAAAACAAAATGAGTTTCAACTCGGAATAGTGAAAACTAAGAGTTCTGCAAATTGAAACTCGTCGGTCATTCTGGTGCAAAGATTTTGGAGAATAATAGTGTCGTTTCCAAGATATGGTCCTTTATCCGCTAATATCCTCCCCTAACGCAGGTAATCCTTTTTTAAAAAATAAATAAATATAGATAAATAAATAAATAGTATTTTAAATCAAGCTCTGACCAATTTTAAATTCGTCATTGCTTGAAAACAATGTATTTTACTTTATTTTATTCAAGGGAGTATTCTTTGATCACATCCTCGGATGATCGTGACATCTCTAGACTGCTTTCAAAAACACTAGGAAAGGAGGAGATTTTCAGTCTATCGTGATCGCCCGTGATAAATGTTCAGAGTTTGGGGTAATATAGATTCCATCAATCTTTTCGTTAGTTACTGGCCTGCAAACTATGTCAACAAACCGACCTTTTGTTCTCAGCATATGAATATGCTTAGAAACAGTTGACACCAGTATAAAATGCTTTCTTTGATTTTCCCTAACCCATTATCGTTTGTATATTTTCAGTTACGACAGTCCTATTTCTGCGCGCTACGATTGACCAGCCGCCACAAAGAAAAGAAAGTTTAATTCCTCTTTCAGGCACATAAACATTTCAATATCAGAGATCAAAGATAGCAATAGATGGCTCATAGACCTGGCTGATCGTAATTAAACGGAGAAATGGTGTGGTCAAACTACATTATTTTCGCCCCTAAAAGAATTGCTTCCCTTCTCAGCTGGGGATTCATCTAGAAGTTGGCATGTTGTGCCAAACAAGACATTGGAATGCAGCAAATTGACAGAGAAGCATCCATTTATCTCATAATGCCTGCCAGAGAGGAAGGGTCTTCCTGTTGAATAACTGATAATATACGCTATCGAATGATAATGGTTTTCGTCACAGTGCATGGCGAGTAAGCGAGAGGTGGACATGTGGTTTTGCAAGGACCGGCCGACTTCTACAATCGAGTCGATCCATCAATCAGAACTGCACTTTGTGGTTGCTCATTTTGTCTGCTGTATGTCTAGACAGCCAGGAATCAATGCTGTATTTTTCACGTGCATTGAAGAATGGGAATTACTTCAGTACGTGACCTGACATCTGTTGTGTAATAATTCTGTAATCAAAACAGGGCAGGCACTGATGGGATTATCGAGTAATACTAGAGAGGCAAACCGATGGACGAAATCTATTTGTCCACCTCATTATTTCCACCCCCTAATTCAGAAATGAATCAAAATTCATGACTTAAGGAAAAGATAGTGTGGTGGAGGAAATTCCATTTACCATGCCATTAATTTTTTAAGGGTCGATAGTTTTTTAGGACAGAAACGACACTTTCAATGCCTATTTTTCTCTGAAATAAATGATTGATAATGTTTTAAATACAGTAATAAGAATTTTAAGTCAAGAGATAAGTAACCATATTATACCTAAAAGAAAATTTGGTTCCCATATCGACTATATTGACTATTGTCATGAATTAGTGAATTATTATTATTATTATTATTACTGGTAGTAGTAGTATTGTTATTATTACTGTTGTTATTATTATTATTATTATTATTATATTATTATCAGTTTCGGATTAAGTGAAACTTAGCCCAGTTGTTAAAACAAAATATAAGTGTTATGCTCAGGTTTTCTTTCTAGTATTGAAAGCAATTGCAATTGTTGATGATGGGAAACAATACTTTGCTAGTCTCACTACCGATGCACTGTGTGCCGCTATTAGACATTTTTTTTTCTGTTTCTTTAGACAGATCAAGGGAATCTAGACTGATACACAGCCTATACCGACAATGTGACATTACATTAGATTGCAAAGACCACTACATCGTGAACGTGAAGTGATATACAGCCACTTATAGCTTTATAATCAGCTTTCTCCCATTCTGAGAGAGAAGTGGATTTATAGACCAAGACGGAGATTCTGTGAATTGCACAGATGAAGCGGGGAGTTATGTATTTTTACAACATGGCGTAAATCGATTGGCAGTGAATTTTGACAGTGTGCGATTTGTGTTCTCCGTCCACGAGTGGTATCGAGACTATGGTTGAGATCAACACAACGCTTGGTACTCCCACAAAGGAGGAAGAAGAGTCCACTGAACTGACGGTGACGGGCGTGGCCCTGTCCATCTTTGCCTTACTCTTGTCGATCTTCATCATCAGCGTCAACAGCACCACTATCACCCTCATCAGGAAAACTAGAGCTCTCCACACTCTGTCCAACATCTACGTCATGTCGCTGGCAGCGGCAGATCTGGTGGTGGGCCTAGGTCTCATTCCCCTCTCTCTCTTCTACATCCCTTATATCCGCGTCAGTTACTATAACCAGAACATCAATTTCTGCGTCTTTGTACTGGGCATCAATCTAGGAATGGCTGTGGTATCCAGCATCCACATGACTCTGATAGCCATTGATAGATATCTCTACATCCTCCGGCCTTATCTGTACCAGAAAATTGTAGGGAAAAAATTGATCTTTGTGGAATTAGCCATTACTTGGCTCTTTGGCTTGTTCTATGCCCTGCTACCCCAACTCATACACAAGAGCGTGTCCAGAAAGACCAAGTGTGATATCACCGAGCTTTTCCCTATCGGGTATATGTTTTATGCCAACCTTACCATATACACAACCTGTGTCACCATCAACATAACGATGTACACTCAGATTCTGTACGCCGCCTACAAACAGCGGCGAAGCATCCACACAACTACGGCGAGGCTGGATATGACCACACCATATGAGGTCCACAGAAATAGTACAGCTGGGAATTCAAACCGACAACGAGTGAGTTTTGATGTTCATGCTGTCCAGCCTAGAATGAGCGTTGCTACAATTCACAAAGAAGAGCTTCAGAATGAGCAATCAAATGCCTTGAATGGCACCAGCCAAAATCATCCTGTACCAAGCATCAGCGATCAAATTGTTTATTCGCCATGTGACAGTGTCACCATAACTAGACGCAGACTATCGAACAGTAAAGAATATTCTCAAACCACTTGGAAAAACAAACCATATAGACGACATAGTAGCCATTTAGACTCCGCCAGTGAGAGTCACCGCAGATTTCTGGGTTGCCGTCGTATTGACGAGGTTGAGTTTTATGTGGCGAGCAATGGCCATATATCGACTAACCATGAGCAACAACTTCATCATGAACAAGTAAACAATCAACAAAACGGCGGTATCGGTAAAGGTCGTATACTGCAGTCCAGAGACAACATGTACAATAATACTCAGCAAGCCTCAGACTCAGAAGTTCAAAATCAGACAATACCGGTTCAGAAGATCTTCAGCACCGCCAATCAGCAGTCTACGCTTTCAAATAATCCTCATCAAAGTCAAAACTCTGCAACACAAATTGAAACGGCTGTGAGTGAAAGGGCGGCCACTAATACTGAGCAAACGACCAATTCTTCGGCGCACAATGAGACAGTCGGGGCTCGCACGTTGTCAAATGAAAGGCGACAAACTTCGAATTTCACCGTGCCAAATGGGACCGGACATCGTTCGAGAACGTCGAGCTTTGCGAATCCTAATCATATACAAGAACCTGGAAACAGTTCAGCAGCCCGTCCTAAAGGAACTCTACGAACCAAACATCTTCGTTTCTTCATGACGGTGTTTGGTGTATATTTCCTGTGTTTGACACCCACAGTTGTCAGCATGGGTGTGGACTACTTCATCACGATACCCCGGTCTTGGTATAACATGTTCAATCTCCTAGCTTTGCTGAATTCCGGAATGAATTTCATCATTTTTGTGACGCTCAACAAACGGTTCCGACATGCTGTCCTCACTATGTTGCGTATCAAACGGGGAGGGGATATTGTCGATCCAGCGGACACATCAATGGTGGATTATTAGTACATTTTCATTCATTCATTCATTCATTCATTCATTCAATTATTCATTCATTCACAGATGTATTCAATCATTCATCATTCAGTCATTCATTTAGTCATTATTTCTTAATTCATTCACGTACTCATCCTTTTTTTTTTTTTTTTTGATTCCCTTCCCTCTTTTATAGACGACACTGCAAGAGAATGCAGACATGAAATATGAAATTAAACGCTTCTTTCTTCATGCTATTGAAACAAGATATTATAAGTCATTGCACTCTCAAACTGCTTCTTCTGTAATAATACATGTGTTGACTCCTCGCTATCATGATTTTTGTGCCTGGGATTACTGTCCTTCCTGAGTGTGCGACATTTTTTTTCACATTAAGACTACACTTAGATATATCATCAGTAGACAAAATTAGGCACGAAGGTCACTACGAAAGTTTCATGATTTGGATGAACGGAATTGTAGAGCATACGATTTCGGGAAAAACCCAACGCGAAAGAACGTCAGGCGTTTTCCTACGTCATTAAATCATTAACACTGTTCACTACTACTATTTTTTGGAAAGCATCTAAATTCAATAGGCTATGAGTCTGTCACTCCTTGGCGAAGCGTTTTAGTCATAAATACAGATACCTGTAAATACAGATAGTTTACCGAAATCCGTAACACGGTCAAGCCAAAAGTGAGACAGACTTATAGCCGAGGCAAGACCAAGATTATCGGTCGATGGAATTTCCCGGAATACTGGTGAAATCTATTAAGCTAAACAGTTGATTTTTTGCACACCTGCAAGAATGATATTCATAGAGAATTTCCATAAATTGTTAGATCAATACTCCTCCTAGATCACTGACGTCTTACGCACTGTCACTGTCTGCGTTTTTCAGTTTTCTTAAGTTCGCCATGGATCTTCAACGTTGCGATTTTTAAGCGATGATTTACTGCGACTATTTGAAGGAGCTAAGGGCAAAACATTGCCATAAAAGTTGCATTCTGTTTTTGGCATTTCCGCATCTTCAAGGACGCAAGTCCTCTTTTCGTTTGGTAAATTGAAATAGGGTAGAGCGTCTCTAGAAGATGATGACCAATCTAGCATCACACACACAAACAAAAAAAAAAAATCAGTCCCAGCTGCTGCGAAAACAATGATCGAACAAAATGCAAGAGTGAAATATAAGATGATAGAACATTCATTGAAGCTCTCATCACCGTGTATTTGGACATTAAAATGTATTTACATGAACAGTTACAAATTTGTCAGGTATCAGCCAGGTGGGGCTCACCCTAGTTGACAGAACAGCAAAAGCAGCAGCGCCTTGACTTCTGCCATCATGTACTTGAAAGATTTGATAAAGGGCGATCATTGTTTACAGAAAACATGCTAATCGGTGATGAGACATGGGTAAAGAAAAAGTATATGTATGATCCGAAAGCAAACACCAATTTCAAGTTTGGATGTTCCTTGATGACAATCTTCAATGACGTTCAAGCAAACTCGGAGGGTAGGCAAACAAATGATCACATCCTTCATTTGTAAGGAATTTGGTTACAGCTCTTCTAAAACGAGGCGAAAAAGTGACTGCAGATGCTTGGAAAATGGGCGGAGAGATGCCAAAGAAAAGGCATCCGAGGACAACTGTGGCAACATGACAACGCGAATGTTCACACGGTGGAGGCGACAAAGCACTGTCTGGTTGAGAACATCGTTAAAATTTATCCCAACCCTTTCACTGACTTGAACTGTTATCTTGTGACTTCTGTTTTTTTTTCCCACACATCAAAGAACAACTGCGTGTAACGATGTCTGAACTGTGCCAAAAATCCATTGATGCTTTTGATGCCGACATCATTTTAATGCCAGCTTTAAGTGGCGGGGATGCTCCAGTTCTTGGTTTACAAGTATGAAATTGTGCATAGCATCCAAGGGAGATTGTTTGTGTTGGGGTTTAACGGCACATCAGCACGACAACGGCTATATTGTGCCAAATACGGTGGGTACATTCATACAGTAAAATTCTGGTCAAGGTGTAAATAGATAAAATGT
>JBCEWB010835471.1:0-16133 GCA_039654565.1 Peronia peronii
CAAGCGGCGATTAACAACGCGTGGGAAGCTTTTTTTCTGACTGCTGAAGTCCAAGATCTCAACACAGGAATGATTGACCCATGCTGGCTGCGAGGTCGATATCAGAATCTTTACAACAAGTCCAATTATCCAGTCACAAGGTTCTGGACCGGCCATATGCTAGACGTGATCGACATGTACTACGGGTGCCCCTAGATTAAAGCCCCACGAATCTCGCTTTTTCGATTGCTGTTTTGATTCAGAAGGATTCAAGCCAATGTTCTTCGGAAGTTGGTTCAAACGCCTAACGGGTTTTGATGAGAAATCGACTGAAAATGTTCAAAGAAACATTACAGTCGATGGCGAAACCATGCGTTCGAACGTAAACGAACGTCAATGGAATTGCGGACGACTCGAAACGCCTTCGCTGGGAGAACTACGATCGAGAATTGATACTCAAGATCGGTTGACTGGACGATTGCGGCTCTCCGAAGTGATCGCTGATGTGCGACAACTTCATGCTGATACTGAAAACGCAAATGCTGTTTTTCAGGTTGCCTCGCAATTTAATTTGCTGGAAATGATTTCTCCGGCCGTGACACCCGAAGATGGAATCGCTAGGTATCAAAACGATCATACACAAGGCCCAACGTGTGCGATCGCTTGTGGCCCCGGCACAATCTTCCGCAACTACTTTGTCGATGTTCAAGGCCAAACGGGTCAATCCAAAAGCCATCAAATCGATTGCCTCGCAGATTTTGGTGAGACGATCGGCAATCGACACCAACGACTGTGGCAGATGAAAAACGGATACGCGCTTCCGACCGAAAACGGGCTCGATGAGATCTCTGCAACACTAACATCAGCGTCCGCAAGCGAATTGGATGAACTGCGTCAGAAGCTTCGAGTTGGCGTTCACCACAATACACAAGTCACGCTCATGTTAGATTGTTTAGGATTTTTTTTTCCTCCCATTACCTTTACTTGGGTGGCGATGTATTTCTGGATGGTAGCACAGGACCGACTGTGGCACATGACCTGGTCCAGTCGTGCTGTTACGAGAGTACCAGCATGCAGACTGTTTCACGAGTACAGACTACCATGTCAACAGCCTAGAATAGATCTTACGCACAACCTTTCTGTTTTGTTGTTGTTGCTTTTATTCGCCGATGGCAACAATTTCTTTGTCTCCGCCACATCCTTCCTACGTCTTTTCTCTTCCATTCTGGATCCCTTCCCAGGAAAGAAAGAGATTAGAGGAAAGAAAGAGGAGGGATTTCATGCTGTCAGTGACATTGTCATGTCAATATTTATCAGGTCACCTCGCCTTTCTATTTTGTTTTGGTCACTTTTGCTAACTGAAGATTAGAGGAAATCAAGAGTCGTTCTTCATTGGTAACAATAATAATAATAGATTTGCTCCTACTATGCGAACAGCTCCTACTATTGACCAAACTGTTCACTGTCACTGACATAGAAAAACATATAAATGCACGGGACCATGACAATTGTTCTCAGATCTCGTGGTGGAACGGTAACAAACATCAGTGGTGTCCTGTTTTTAGCAGAGGGGTACAAACACTCTGGCTGGGATTTCCAGGTTTTTGCGTAGTCGAATATGAACTTATTTAGTGTGTCTTGTCCGGCCATACTGTGCTCGCTGTCAGTCATCATAGCCTTTTGTGAACTTCCATAGCAGCAGTGTCTCTGCTGTGTTGCTGTGTGTAGCTGTGAAGAGACGAACTTTAGTCGATTAGAACCTGCAATTTTTCAATGACTGGGCGATCCTATGGCTTTTTGGGTAGGGAAATCCGACATCTACATCTAGCCTTTTTTGATAAGAGCGAATATATTTTGGAGGTCCCGTGTGTACGTTACATACCTTAAGGCGTCCTTGACGGTAAAAATCAGATGAAGAATAAGCGAAGACGCCATTGTCGGGGCAAAATGTGAAAATTCCAGATGGCAAGGCACAAAGATTCTTCTTCCCGGACCTAGGCAGTCACTTAAAGCCGAGATCATTCTACTTCAGGTCAGTGAATGGTTACATTGCGTTATAATAGTAACAATATGTATAAATAGTATGCGATATAATAGTAACAATAATAATAATTTAGTATATGAATAGTAAAGTTGTGCGCTGCCGGTGATACCATTGCAGTCAATAACTTCGTGCCTTTCCATCCCTCCATTTTACCCATTCTCTTTTACACGCTTGATGATCATGGTTGAGATCAACTGCAAAGTCCTCAGTGTTGTGGGGGAAGGGGGAATAACCGTGCGTTTGAGAAAGGCAATTACTAAGTTCGGTGGTGGTCCTTTTGACCGATATACAAACCTAGAACTATGACATTCAATTTAGGGGGAAAAACAAACAAACAAATCCATGATTGCTGAGGAAAAAGAATCATATGTATAATGTCTAATATCAGGTAAAACAAAGGTAAGCACATTGTAGGGACCTGTCGATATCGATAGTATCTCGTGTGTTCATCCTCACAACGGTAAGTGCGGTTTTGATCAGATTTTTTTGGTTGGTTGGTTTGTTTTTGTTTTTTTTTGCAGAATCCATAGACGATTTTGCCTAAGAACAAAGAAAGATTTTGTTTAATTATAGAAGTACAATTTTTAGCTCAGTTTTTAGCCCTGAAATCTTGAGATTTTAGTCTAACATATGTTGGGTAATGAAAGAAGCACGAAATCACTCGCAGGGGGGACAATTCAAGATTTCGGACCTGCATCCATTGTTTAATTTCAGGATGAGTTGTGGGACCTGATTCATGATTGCTCGGTCCGGATAACTTGCTCATTCGTCTACTGAGTTATCCCATCAACGTCATCTGCTAGTATAGCTTGTACTTCATTACCTGAAGCTAATATTATTTCATTTTTTTTTCATTTTCAGGTAAAATGGATGATGTATTGGATAGTTTTTGCCTTATTCTGCTCAGTAGAAACATTCTCTGACGTCTTCCTTTCATGGTTAGTATATTTGTCATATCAAGTATGTTATGTCCTACTCTTGACTCTCTTCTGTACGCACTTGCTAAAACTGATATCACATACCGACTTTCTCATTCCCCTTATTGAATGAACATAGTGGGTTTATTTGTATTGACAGGCAGGAAAAGACATGTTTATTTGATCCAGTGGCCTACTTAATATTGTCTTCATACAATATCTTGCGAGATTTTAGTTTTATCATTTATGTTTCATTTTCTTTTTGTGCGTGTGTGTGTGTTTGAAAATTAACATTGGATAGACAAAATTAAACAATTTTTGGTTTTCTCCTTTTTCTTTTTCCTACCGATGTTTACCACTGCCCTCTGAGTACATATATTAGCATCTGATAACAGTATGCATAAACTGACACACTATCACTCTTGTATTCCACAGGTTACCATTCTACTATGAGCTAAAGATAGTCTTTGTGCTGTGGATGCTCTCACCTATGACACAGGGCTCCAGCTTCTTGTTCAAGAAATTTGTGCACCCTCAACTCGCTAGAAGAGAGAAGGTCAGGACATTTTTACAGTAAATAGAATCCTTGGCCAAAAAAGTGTCTATAAAAGTTGTGAAATTTGAGATAGTTTTATCTAGAAGAAGAATGATAAATACGAGAGATGAAATTTTTCACTGCAGTGATAAGCATTTAGAAATTGCAAAGCTAGACTTGCTAGATATAGAAACTTTTAATGAAGCAGAATAATTTGTAACTGGTTGTTTGACACATGCTGTTAACTTTAGAATAAACTAGGAAAAAATAGCTTCTTAATAGGGGCATTGAGTCATTGAAAATGTGATAAAAATAACTTTTACACATTATTATACATATATTGCTGTTTATACATGAAAGATAATTAAAATCTAGGTGAGAAAAGTTCCATTAGGAATTATGTTTGTACATTGTTGCAGGTCTGTGATTTGTGATAAAATAAATATAGTTTAAGCTCAGTTTATTAATTTTTGTTGTTTCCATCTACTCTTATAGCTACATGTATTTAAAAGTGCATGTTTTGTATCTTCAGGATATAGACGAGATGATTGACCAGGCAAGCAAGCAGGGCTACTCCACTCTTGTCACCCTTGGCACCAAGGGTATCCGGGCTGTGATGAAAACAGCTATCATGGTAAATGTTGCACTGGTAAAGTTCAAATGAATAAGCAGTATCTTAAACTTGAGTAGAAAAATATTTGTGTATCACAATTTTCTGACCATGGTTTCTGCTACAAGTAAATGAGATCACCAATAACAACAACAGAAATGCAATAAACAATGATTCAGTCAACAACATTGTCCTGTAACATAATTTGATATTAGCATAGATCAAGGTGAGGCTAGTTTGTAATGAAGTCTGTGCATGACTTCAAACTCTTTTGGTGATTGATTGTTCAGAGCAAGCTGGAACGCAACCTGAAACATTGTTTATTGAGGTTTTCAGCATGTTTGTGGAATTTTTTTTTTTTGAAAAAATCTTGACTTAAATGTTTATCCAAAATGCTATAATTCATTCAAGTTCAGGAAGCTTTGATATCTGATTGCGATTTGAAGAATGCCTTGTGGAGAGATCAAATACATAGATTGTGAATGCAGACTATCACTCTTAACTTTCTTATCGAACAGCACGCTGGTGTGATTTTCAAATGACATGCCTCTCATAGCCAAACACCATACAGTGTGCCATTGGAGGCTGTATTTTGAATACCTAGAGTCATTTCCCTGTAGATTCGTCTTTGTCTTATTTATCCTTGGCCAATGGTCATTGCATTATGAATGTTTGTTGGATATGTACTGTTTTTTGTTGTTGTTGTTTTTTTCTCTGTGAACTTGTATGTTTCAGTTAAATATATTATACATTTAGTGATTTATTATGCCTAACCAGAATGATAAATTGACAGATGTATGATGACATGCATTTCCACGTTTGTCATATAGGATTACACAAAATTTTATTCAGACAAGAGAAAGAGTTGTTTTTCTTGTAGAATATGGTTTAAAAAAAGAAAAGAAAAAAAAAATCCAAGAAATGCCAGTGGCACAGAGAATAATAATTGATCCCAGCCTCAGGGCTTGGTAAATTAATGAATAGTTTGCAGTTTAAGATAATTTGAAGAATCCTGGAGTGAAGTTTTGATTTGAAAATGTGCTATTTGTTTCTATGATCCCTTTTAAACACAGATCAAAGCATTTGGTTTTATTGTGTCTTCAATTAAATGTCTTTTTCAGGTACCGATGAACTTATCATGTAAAGGTTAAATGTCATTGTAGATATTCACTGTCTTTCATCTCACCCTGAAAACTGTCATTTGTAGCAATGATGTGTGCATGGATAGATTATTACACAATATTTTCTTTTCCTTATTGTCATAGAGCAAAACCATTGCAAGCGTTTACAGCACATATTATTTGTGAAAACAATGCAAGGATGTCACACTTCCTACTTTAGTAGGAAATAAGATTTTTGGGCTGTTGTCAGTGTCTTTGTAAGCCACAGATTTTTTAATCATCTTATGGTAGAAATACACTGTTTTTCATCTTGCTGCAAGAATATAGTGTTGACAAGAAGACGGTGAAACATCTTCTTTTTCATAAAAATAGATTGATATCCCTGTTAATGTAGTGGTTTTGCTCATTGATGGTGCATTCCATGAAGCTTTAATAGTGTTTTAAACCGGTGTATGATTTTAGTCATCATTGCTTCCCTTACAGGGACAGAGTAAATTAGTGGATCATTTACGTAGGAGCTACAGCACCAGTGATTTATCCAATGATGGCCATGATCTTGTACCACGTCACGAGGCCATGGACAATGAGGAGGGAGAAGATGAGTTAGGTATGTGGACTGGTTTTCTGAAAGCATTTTGTTTCACTATTTTTCATTCATGTAATCTGTGAGTTCTGTGCCTGAGCAGCTTGCTGACATCTCATCACAAATCAAGTTATCTCCACAATTTGATTGAAAACAAAAACGGATTCAGAGAGATAGATCAACTCAGATGATTGTAAAAATTGTAAAAATTTCAAATCAAATAATGGTGTTTATTTTTTAAACACTGGATTTCTCAAATTTATTCTTTCAGATGTCTGGTCAGGGTTCAAGATTTGTTCAGTCATACTTTGCATTGAAATGCCTTTTGAAACAGCACATAGCATTTATAATAGCTTGGCAGTTAATAGTTATATCATTTTATAGTATAGATTGTCATTCCACAAAGATAAATCTTCATATAGAAATGGTGACACTCCAGCAGTTTGATGTGAAAGAGTTGTGAAGTATGTATGCTACATGGAATAAGAGAAAGGCCAACTCAGAGAGACAACAATTACTTTTGTGAATCTTTTGTCCTGTTAAATTGATAAGACACTTGTACTTTTTTCAGCATAGATATGATTGATTAGGCCAGGCTGTTAAGATCTTTGTCCATTTTTTTTTTTTTGTCTCATTGATTGATTGAGGATTGATCCTTTGACAGATAACAGGCTTATAGAGGATAATGCAGAGTTAGTGCGGCGTTCCAAAAGTTCTTCAGGCAAAGCCAGACCTGCCAGTTCAGGTGTGTAATTTGTAATTATGAAGATTCCAGCACACAGTACTTTTTTTCTTGTTGTGAAATTGGAAATGTTACTTCATATAAGCTCAAGTGTCAGTTTCACCCTTTATTTAAAGTGCTGACCAAACAAGAGAGTTTTATCAGTTAGATGTGCCTGGCTTTTATTTCCAGCAGCCATCAATACTTGTCTTGCCTATGATCATTACTTCAAAAGTACTCTCTTATTAATCTGTTTTTTATGTAGAAGCACAGTGTAGTCCTCTTGCAAGATGAAGTAGATGACCATTATTAGAGAACCCACGTTTCAGCCACCACCTTTTTGTTTCTCCAACAGAGCGGTAACTCCCATGGTGGTTACGTATGTTACGTTATACGCTGTCGATAGAACCTGTGCTGGAACCGCCCGTGCAACATGTTATGGCATAATAGCATGGAAGATAGGCCTGTGCATGATCGGTCATGATAACCAGTTATACCGGTCATGGACTCCTAATTGATTAATCAACTATGATAACTGAAGATCGGTTACGTTGTTGGTCATGGTCGACCATGGTTAGCTACACTGGTGTCTTTGATCTTGCGAAAACTCCATCTATCAGCAATAGGCGTTTGTCCCAATGCCACCCTTCTCATACCCCTCCCTCCTATAAGACCCTTTTTCTGTTTGTTTTTTTTTCTTACTAGAGCGAACAAAAAAAAAATCTGTGCTGTTTTACTCAGCATTTAGCCCTAGAGGTGTCAAAGGGGCGATTGGCCGATGTGTTACTTATTGTACTTTGCATGTGAATTATGTTTTAGACAGTTGTAATACAGTGAGAGGATATTCGTTTCATAGGTGTAAATGTAATACTATTTGTGTCTACACTGTCATTTCTTGAACATAAATCAATATCATTGTGGCAATACTGCATTCTGACTGTTTCTTGTGATTTTTTAGGGTTAAAACCATTAGAATGGTAGACTTCAAGGCACCGGGCACACTCTTTGAATTATAAGGTAACATTTGGTATCAAACCACATTACAGTTCGACATCCGATCGATCTGCAGAGTCAGATTTGTGAAATATTGAGCTTCACACCCCAAGGTTTTCTTAACGTAAGTCCCCGGTCAAAGGTCAAGTGAGCGAAACTCAGGCTGCATGTGGGTGGCGTTTTTTTTTGTTTTTCATCACAATAGACTAAGGTCAAGGCCATAACCGCAAACCATAACTGATGTGACGTTACACATGACAAAGAGGAAAATATTTAACCGAAACAATAATCGATCATCGTTCGTCATGGAGTCAATGAATCGGTTAGCCTTCAGTCACGGACATTGTCGGTCATGCACAAGCCTAATGGAAGAGATGCTACTCGCAGTCCTGCCCACTACGAGCAAGTCAGCCAGCACTTGTTCTATATTTCTCCGCAGGCAGTTAGAAGCATTTATTATTCAATATTCATAACTGTTACATGAACAAGGAGAGCATACTGGGCTCTCACCACTTGATCATCTGCCAATCATCAGCTGGTGACATCTCTCAAAAGATTCTGCTTTAGACACGAAACACCACTCAGTGGTTGGAACGTCAGATCAAAGGGAAAAGGGGGGTGGTTGCTGGTGAGTTGGGCCTGGGCATACTACTTACATCTTTCAGCATATGAGAGACCACTTTTTGGATATACCCCATACTGTTGTTAGCAGTGAAGTGGTTAAATGGGATTGAGGTTACGTAACTGATACTTCTTTTGTTTTCCATTCACATTTGTACATTGTGAAGTTAGAAATTTGTTATGTAAATTCTTTTCAGCTTTTTTTTTTTTTAACTGGACTTGGGCCGTTTCAGTTACGCAAAATATGAGCTGGATGGATATTTTATGTGAATAAGTAACTGTTACTTCAGACTTCGTTATTCCTTAATGGAAATATCTCTTGTTCATGTTCAAAGTTATCTCCATGATCAGCAAAATCCAATTTTCCTTTGACGACTCCTTTGATGTCTCACTATTTCATTTAGAGAAGCAACATACGAAAGTGCACTACAGTGTATTTTGTTTAGAGAAGCAACATATGAGTGTGTTATAGAAGATTATAACACTTTGTCCATTGTTTACATCATCACATTCAACACTTTTTAAATTGTGTTTTCCTCTCTTTCCCTCACAAGAGGTTTTCAGTTATGTTATTTTTACCTTTTGTCAAATTGTGAACTTGTATGATTCAAGATACAAAGAAAAGAAATTTTATTGTCCTTAAAGTGTTGAAAGTGATGATGTGAACAACGGATAAAGGACCATGACCTTCTGTCACAGGTATAATAGTTGAAATGATTATGACTGGATGTTTTTTCTGTCTCATACTATTAGCCCTGTCACTATCCAGCGTGAAGGAGGAGGAAGGTGAAGACGGGGAGCACGTTATAACAGAAACCTACACTGTGCCCGTGACTACCAGGCGGCATTATTCCATGAGAGAGGTAAGCAGAGGGATAGCCCATTATCCATGTCCCAACTGCAGTGTTTGAACTGTTGTAAGATAAACAGCTGAAAAGCTTCAGAAACATTGTATACTCTTCAGTGGGCAAGCTGTTGTGCATGTAAAGTTGGCAGTTTATATTTTGACGGTATCATTATTGAATCAGTTCTATCTGATGTCTGGGTTTTTTTCGATGGGTATTTTTTTTTTAAATCTTGTATTTTTATTTTTAGGGGGTTTTTTTTGTTTTGTTTTGTACCAGTATACTCTGGGGAATCTGTTGTATGCACTTACAGTAGTTTTCATTTTGTATATTGAAAATAATTTATTCATTTATGTTACACTTTTAGTATGCCTCCAAGACAGATTACAATAGAACTCATACTAATTGTCTATTAACTGAGCAAATACATTTTAGTTGAAGAGAAGGAGGTCCAGAATATTAGTCTGTACCTCAGCAAAACTTGCAAATGTGTCAAATTGAACTATTCAGTCAACCGTAGCATGTCATCGACAGTTAGTGACTGCTGGTAAAAGTCTCAGAAAGGTAACCAATCATGATAAACATATTAACAAACACTTGTGTTAGTTAAAATCTGCTTAATTAGCATTCATGCACCTTACAGTTAGTACAGATGTGTTCTTTTACTTTTAGTTCAGTTGTTTAGTTGTTTGTTTTCACTTAATTATATGTATATTTTTTTCGTTGTAAGTTTTTGTTGTGCTTAGCTGCCTTCACATGTTGGAGAATATTATCTATATTGATTGATGGAAAAAGATTTTTCTAGTCTAATTTCGTTCAGTAGGTGGTAATTTTTTTTCTCCTTGATAGGTTTTGTTTCCTTCCTTGTTCTGTAATCAGTGTTTTCTGTTCTATTGTGTTTGAAAATATTTTTTAGTTGCTGCCTATTATATTAGTTATTTCAGAAACTGCAAATCCGGTTTTGTTAACAGTCTCTCAGTGTATTATGATACAATATTTCACAAATTTTTAGTGTAAGATAAGGTAAGATAAGCTAAATTAAATTTGTCCTCAAAAGGTAATTCCATTTATAGGTGAGAAACAATATATGTTTGGATACATTCACACTTTCAATGGACAAAAATATCACAGACAGTATCAAAGCAAGGCAGACTCGAGGAACATTATCTCAGATTGATAATCGTATCGCTTATGACCAAAATGAATTTCTATAACCAAAATGAATTTCTATAAAGCTCACTATTAGTTCTGACATGCAACAAAAATCCAGTTGTTTTGGAATATTTCAGTTGGTAAGGGCTTATGAAAAGAATCAGTTTATGTAATACTACTAGAAGAAAACTGACCCAGGGATGGTTAACACAAAAGAGTGCAATATTTACATGTTGACACTTCTAGATTAGTTAACATAAAGTGTCATAAAAAGGAAAAAAAGTATCAAGCATTCTGCACAACTTTAGTTGGATCCACTGGTTTTCTTCAAGTATCTCAGAAATGAGAAATATCAGCTAAAATTATATTTTTGATATTTATGTGTTTCAAAAGAGGAAAACCAACTCCAAACCACGACAGGGCAGCCAGGCTGGTATTTTGATGAGCGAATGAAAACAGATGTGAGAGAACACTTGCTTTTGTTTGTGGGTTAGGGTTTTCTTACAACTTTGCACAGCTAATATTTTTGTTTTTTTAAAGTTTATGCTGATGCTGATTAGCATTAACATTCATCCCTTACTCCACTTTTTTCATCTTTCCTTCCTTCATCTCCTCTCTCTTTCTTTTCTCCCTTTTCCATTTCTTTTTTCTCTTCATGCCTTTTCTAGTCTTTATATAATTATTTTCATAAAGTGAATCGGCATAAAAATGATCATTTCTCTGTACCTTTTCTTTCCTTGTGTGTTCTAGGACAGCAAAGAAGACATGCGTCAGTCACGCTGCCAATCCCTTCCACCTTCTTCTGAACAATTTACTCACCCTTTACTTACTGCTAGTTCTACTCTAGAGGCTAGGAGGCAATTTTTTGCTAAATTTCAGGAAAAGGAAAGTCAATCAGAAACACAAAAGGGGGGGTCTCCAAAAACCTCAAAGTATCTGTTAAGGAGATCTCTGTCTCAGGGTAGCTCAGCTAGCACAGTGGCACGCACGATGGCTGCATTTGCAAGACGTGAAGAGGCCACCAAACAGAGATTTACCAGAGCATTATCTGAAGATAGAGAAATAGGGAAATTAGATAGCTTACCTATTACTTCAAAAGAGAACCAGGAGACTACAGTGCCATATAAGTTAAGTAATGAACACCTGGAAGCTTTGAAAGATGGAAGTATCAAGGATGAAAGTGGAGTTCATGGGCCTAAACCTCTCATCCAGTCAGGCATTGGTGATGCTGTGAGTAAGGAAGAAGAAGATGCAAGATTGATCAGAAGAAGTGTACCTAGATTCCTGAGTGATCTGCCAGCCATAGATGAAACATCTGCCATGGATTTTTCTAGGCAGTCTCAAATAACACAGTTAGAACGAGTACCCAAAGAAGCACAACGAACTCAAAGAAATGATGTTACTACAGTGGAACAGTTTGAACCTCATCCACTTAAAACACAGGAGGAGCTTCAAATGCCAACTTTTGATATCTTGAGAGGACCAAAACTGAACTTAATCCTCACAGACGACTTTGGGGAAGACCTATCGGAGTTGATTCACTTGGATTACTCAGATAGTGAAGACCATGATGATCATTGTTCAACACCAGTACCACAGGACTATGAACATAGTCCTTTTGAGTTTGGCAGTCTCTCAGGGCAGTCAGCTGACAATTCCCAGAGTGACAGTTGCAGCGGGGGTCCAGTAGAATTTGTTGATAATAAGGATATGGATACTTGCTCAGAGCTGAGTGATAGCAGCAGTTTGTGGGAAACCCTGTCAGAAGTTAGTCAGGCAGAATCTACTGACTATCAGAGAGAAAGCTTGCCCTCGGTCTCTGAAGATGATGATGATTACTCAGATGCTGGTCCTTGGAGTGCCCCCAGCAGCCCTGCAACATTTGCCAGACAGCCACATTTGGTAGAAGAGTGGACACAGTCTCAGAGTAGTCCGTCAAGTCCTGCAGTGTCAGTCCGTGGTCACCATAGGGATGAAGTCTCCCAGGTCTTAAACAGGCTCCAGAGACAAAGAAGTTTGCCAGCCCCCGCAACCAGAGATGTCATCTACTCGTGGCCATATCGTAATCCACCATCAGATTCAGTCAGTCTGACCAGGCAAAAAGAGACATCACAGGAGTCTAAAAGGTCCAGCTTTGACCCTTTTCAAACATGGTCACCAAACACATCTACTTTTGCATCGTACCCAACTCTTTCCAAACAGTTGCCTAAAAGAGGTGATCGACCAATTCTTCGATCTTCAAGTCTAGATCTGGGACACAGAGAACATACATATGGAAGATCTTTCCGTTATTCTCCCAGAATTAGCTCACAATCTTCTGTTTCCTCCTCAAAATCTGGCCAGCGTGAACCAACTAGATCCTACAGATCATATTCATCTAAAAAATACTAGTCATCACAGTACAGGAAATGACGAGAATGTGTGGAGATGTTAGATACCCTAGCTTTAGACCAGCAGATTGCAGTAGACTTAGTATAGAGATTGAGGTGAATATGATTTTTATGTGAATGAGTTTCTCCCCACGTTTCTGATTGAAGAAGTTTGATATTAACAAAAGCAAATAATCACTAGGCAGTAAACTTTCGACACGGCCATAAAGTGGGATCTATCGGCCATGTGATTTTCAAAGAGGTAAACACCAAGGTTATGCGCTTGCTCATATGCCCAATGTTGTTGAGATGATTGTAGTGTAAGATTGCCATGTAGTTAGGCTGCATTAAACCCATCACATGGTGATAACCACTCTCCCTGTCTTAAAGCTACTTAGACCCTGATGTGCATCTCTCTGTTTGCACCTCTCACACTCTCAAGGGATCTGGGATTTCCAGAACTAATATACTTTTTTTTTCAGCTTTCATGGCTAATTTTGCCATTTCCAGATACGACTGTGCTTACTAAGCCTGTGCTCAAAAAAAGAATAAAGGGTCACTTCATCTCATTGTAACATACAGTGAGCTGAAAAGGGCTAGTGTGATGTTGCTCCATTGTTTGTTGCTGTTGTTGTTTTATTAATTTTTATTTTTTTAAAAAATACGTTACTGTGTTACTGTCGTCTCTTTGCCTCTCCTCCCTACGAGTGAACTGTTTTTCATAGAGAAGACCCTGACTTTGCACGCATGTGTATTGACTATATCTAAATGATTTTCTTGATTGGAAGTACACATAGTTCTAACTTATCCAAAGTTTATATTGAGGCAATGAGAACTTGTAGACAGTGAATGTATACATGAGATTGTTTGCCAAATGAATGGTATGGTAAGACCAGGTTTGCCTTGATCACTGTCTCGCAGCCTCCAGTTCCTCCCTCACTGGTAGTTTGATGTAGCAAGATATCTTGTAGGGATTGGTATTGATATAACAAAACTATCAAATGTGTCACAGGATTTGAGTCAGAAGTTACAGAACATTCTGTTTCCAAACGTATGATTTAATTCAACAAAATTTTTATTTAACGAGTTTTTTTATTTCAAGTGTCGAGTTTTATGTTTATTGTCGACTAGATCTGTAGTGTTCTGAGAATTCCCTTGTTATTCCTGCAGCAGTAGCTATGGACAAACAAAAACAAATTATTGTTATAGCTAGACCCAAAGTCTAGACACAAAGACAAAAAAATGTTGGCTTTTCCGTCTCCAATAGTTTCACATCGCCTTTATTTCTGATAATATTGCATCCAGTAATTTTGATTAGTTTTCATTTCTTACATGTTCCCATTTTGCTATTCTTGCATGACAAGAATGAAAATATGTTAGAGTCACCTCCATAAAAGACTCGGCTTTAGAATTTCCTTGAATTTCTTCTTTAACATCACCATTAACTTCCACGTGATAGATGTATTTTGTGACTTGACTGCCCAAATTCATGTCATTGTATGTATAAAAGATTCGACCAATTTTATCTGTGTGCAATTATTGGTTTCTATTACAATTTGCATTAAATTAAATACATTGCTAGATGCAATTATTTGTTATTTTACTATTTTAATTTACATTAGATACATTGCTAAATGCAAATTCTCCGTTTCTACTTTGATTTTGCAGAAGAGGAAGGTAAATTGCCAAATTTAGTTATTTGAAATGGTGAAGGTTCCTGATAAGCTTATCAAACATTTTGCTCTACCTATTGGAGTGTCCGATACTTTTGGGTCTGAAAGTTCAGTTCAGTTATTTATTATCAGTTATCATTTCAATCATTTTTGGCACTTTTTTTACTTCATATTTCCATTGAAAAGGTGTAACTTTCCTTTTGCAAGAGACTTAGAAAGAATGGATCAGTGGCCAGGTTGTTGATTCCTTTTTTTTTTTAAGTCACTGGGAGGCACATTTTTTTACCTAGCTATTTCCTAATGGCTGCACTTTCCAGCAATTTTTTTTTAACTGTTGAAGATCACAGTGATTTTTTTCAAATAAACTGTGTGAAGTATTGGAGTATATCATCAAATAAACAAAATTCGCTTACTTGAAAATTTTTTTTTTAAAAGTAAATTTTCAAATTTCAGTGTAAAAAGGAACTTGTCACTGTGTCCTGAGTGAAAAACAAAACTATCAGTATTAACTTGGCATTGTATAGGAAAAAAATTACATAGTCTGAAAGAGAATTAGTTCTAGAATAGTTTGCATATACCTCTCTTGCAACTTTTGTGGTCCTTCAGTGAGGAAAATAAAAATCCTTGCAAATGTTGCCATAACTACTGCCACACATAGGAGTACTCTCAGTTTAGCAAATATTGTAAAAAAGCCATCGGTGAGTTGAACACATAAGGAAAAGAAACGTCTATGGGTCACAGAATAAATTCAAAGTTGCAGCTATTTTGTTCCAGTGCACTTTTGTGTTGGTGTTTGATTTTACACATTAGGATCACCTTACATCTAATTCACTGTGCTTGTGCCACAGAATAATCTGGTATGATGCCATATATGTGTTGTATAATACTGAGGTCACCTATATGTTGCGAGACTGATAAATGACACATCTTGTCTTTCAGTGTGGACTAAATATAGAATATGGATGAAAAATGAGATGTAAAATAGAGCGCTGTTATTTTTAGGTCATCTCACCAGGCAGTTAGCAATATAATATCATGTCCGAAAGATAAATGTCTTGGTTTACATTGCTGGACAGTTTTCATGGCGGAAACTCAAATTGAAATTCTGAATTTCTGTATTCACAAGAGTTACAGTATATGGATTAATTGCTCTTAAAGTATTTGGCGTTACTTTTAGTTATTTGAATTGACTTTGTCTTTGATACATGAGGATTGTTTTGTAGCTCTTTGATTTTCTTAATTATAAATCTTATGTAGGAAATTGAGCTTGTAGAGAAATCTTACTGGTTAATTAAAGGCTGAAACATTGTCTGGTCTGCACTGCTCAGGAGATACACTTTTGTCAGACCTTCAAAGTTCATTTCATACAGCTTTTATAGAGACTGAAATTGCATTTGATCTCATAAGATTTTATGATTATAAATCTCCCTTTTCTTTTTTCAATTTTAAACAAGAGCTTATAGTTTTTTAAAATAATTTTGGTTTGATTTTACTTTATGTCACTTTATGTTCAAATAATTTTGATGATTATCATATAGATTATGTGATCTGCAGAAGTATGTGACACCCTCATCTCTTGTGATTTTTAAGCATTCTTTCAATAAAGTCAGTAGTTTCTTGCAGATCGTTATATAGTTCCATTGTTGTATAAAATTGTTTGACGTCTTCTTTTCAGTACACTAAAAATACACCAGTGATGATTCTGATACTAGATGTATAATAATTTTTTTTTATGTTCAACTCTAGCATTTGTAAATTGTATATGTTGATGTATCATCTAAAATAATCATAGGTACAGTGGTCCCCGCCTAACAGCCCGGTCCACCTAAGAACCCATCTCTGCTGCAAAACGGAATTTTTCCTCTATAATTTGCCCCTCTAAGAACATACTCAGGGCGCTCCCAAATAAAAAAATCCACCTAAGAGCCCGGTGTCGGGCCAAGACACCCAAGTACTTATGGTATAATTCC
>JBCEWB010835693.1:0-16132 GCA_039654565.1 Peronia peronii
CATGGGAGACATCCCACCGATGGCGGGCTTACACCGCCTGCAGATGGGAGCAGAGAACCTACTTATAAACCCCGGGCCCCGCGGGGGCGTTTTAACGAAGGTGTATATGTGCATGACTGCAGACATGCTATATGTGCATAGCTATTCCAGTGGGTGATTGTGTGTGTATATGGGTGGGGAAAGTGGGAAAGGGCGGGGGGGAGGGGAATCGGAAGGTAGAACATTGAGAAGCTCTCATTCTCTCTTTCTTTCTCGCTCTCGAACACACTCACAAGCAATACACACAACACACAACCGACCGACACCATTCACTATCAAGAGAAGGGTAATTACCCATAGAAGTACAGAGATCTATATTGTTTGCAGCAAGAAGCGCGCGGCCCAAGCACTCACAATGTGAATCGAGCCTCTAGTCCGTGGGCTATATGTTAGTATTAGTGTCTGTCCTTGCGTAAATAGTGCCCACATGTGTGCTAGATCTACCTGTAAACACACCTACAATGGCAACAAGATTTCTAGGACAGCGGCTATAATTTAATAATTTAGTCGTTTTCCAGCGCAAATCTAGTACTGCGACACTTAAAACAACAAAACTGATATTTAAGAAAACAACAACAATGCAATAATGTCTTTAAAATATTTACAGCTTCAAATTTCTTCTCAGTCGAGAGGAGCACACCCTTCGTTTGTCGCTTGTCTAGCTGACTAAAATCGTGCACGCAGGAAACGCGTAGCAGGTAAGACAAGTCATTGACTGACTAAACCTGACTCATTTCCATACGTCAAGCTTGTAGCTGGTCAAAACAGCTAGTGGACGCGCGGCCTTACCTAAGAAACAACATTCTTCCCCAGCTTAAGTGTAATGAAATTTTAGACCAATTTTTCTTCTTTGTTTTGTTTTGTTAGTGTTGTTGTTGCTGTTGTTTTCTGATAGTTCAGGTATTCTTGGATGTGTAATTTTTTAGGTATTACCGATTTCATTCACAATTTTAAAAAGTAGATTATACTTTCATCTTTTTAAATGAATGTTTACTGTTGTCAATAATTTATAATCCTCTTCATCCTGTCCATCCTGGAATTGTCATGATCGACACTTCGGATATTCTCTCACTCATATGCATGTATATCGAATAAAACACCTACACCGAAATAACAAACATTTCTTATATATGAGGCCCTGTCATAGATCATCTGTTATCTTCTAAATTAAAGCTTGATAAAGATGACATCAAAATGCTTAAATAATTCACGTGTTGTAAAGAAGAGCACTTAGAGTAAGTTTTAGTAACAACTCTTGATTACAGGACCGAGAGTTGCGGGAGGCCATGCAACAGCGCCTGCAAGAGGAGTGGTCGTGGTATCTTCAGAGAAGACAACAAGAAGCCTCTGACTGGATGTCTAGGGACTCATATGACAGAGGTGGGTCGGACAGATCCCGAAACTTATGTGGAGAGAGGACTGCCTGCTATCAGGGCGAGTACACCGAAGCCTGGGGAAAACCTGAGACTTGGCTGTGGTGGGGCATGAAGTCAGGACACCGACGAGTGGGCGGAGCTCCGCCTCCACAAGCAGGTCAAATGGGCGGAGTCCCACGACCTTTAAGCGGGGTTTCAGGTCCGTTGAGCGGTATCTCTGGGCCAGTGGGAGGAATAGCAGGTCCGGGATTGGACGCCTCAGGCCCTATGTTCGGCCAGCCTCAGTGGCCCGGGATGGATATGGGACCTGTTGGTGGGGCTCCATTTATGCGATTCAGGCGGTCCCTTGAAACCCAGGGCCAGAATACTCAGAAATCTCCCAGTGACAGATCCGTAGCAGGTGACAGTGGTAATCCCTACTTCAGCAACTATCAGCGCCTATTCAGCCCTTACTCCGGGACTGCTAGAGAATCCACACCTTTGCCTTCATCACATCAGCCCAACCGATCTATGTATCCTCAACAACAGCCACAAGAAGAGCAGCAGTTATTGCAGCAGCGGCAGCAGCAGCAACAACAACAACAACAACCACATCAACAACGTGAAGAGGATACTGGCAGAGCGTACGACAGAACCACTGGTACTGGAGGTTTTCAAGAACCTGGAAGTTTGGATAGGTTTAAATCACAAGGAACACAGATACCCAGTAATGCGAACATCCAGTCTCCTCAGGATTCTAACACACAGACCACACCTAGCCCAGATGCACAGCCACAGACCCCTACGTGGATGACACCAGCTCAGATGCCATTTTTCGGCTATCCGGTTTTGCTTGGCTTGGATCCATTCTTGTTTGGGGGCATTCCTAACTGGGGTATGATGGGCAGAAAGAAGAGAGAACCAGATGATGGTGTATTGGGAAATTCTGCAACTGAAATGCAGGTGGATTTGGAAGAAGATGATACTGGCGGCGGTCCTGAGTTAGCCAGGCACAGGCGAGAGGCCAAGTCCGATTCTGAAATGAGTGATGCCACTGTGGAAAATGAGACAAACAACGAAAATGGCACTGACGACGAGCAATGGGACTCTATGTTATATCCCCCTCCTGGATTTGGTATGTCCCCTTGGGACATGTGGATGGCGTGGATGCTGGATAACGCCATGTGGGAGTCCATGCTGCTGAGCAATCGACATTATACAAATAACAGCATCAATAATAACGAAACCGATCCTATCGACTTTGAGCAACTGTGGAACGATATGATGAGCTGGTCCTCAGCAACAGAGAAGGTAGGTGATGGAAATGATGGTGAAGATGATGAAAGTCTTGAGAGCAGAAAACGTCGAAGCAACAGCCACGACAACATCCAAAAGGAAGATGCTGCAGCTAACACCGACAACCGTGATAAACGCTTCATCATAAGGGATAGGAATCAGAATTGGTACTGGCAGATGCCTTATAGAAATAGCTGGTGGGGATCATACATGCCCATAGTAGCCAGAGTCTGGCCTGTCATGTTTAGCAATTTCAGGAACTGGCACAGTGATGGATCTGCCTTACAGTATCCTTGGTTCCGATCGATGATGATGTACAGGTATCCTTGGTGGCCAGATAGGAATGACCAAACTGGTATCTGGTCCAACAGGCTCCAAAACTTTAGAAGGAAAAGAAGCACAGAAGGAACAACAGACCAGGGCACATCCAAAGTCGACGCTGAACGTGAACAACGGAGTGATGAACTTGATCCTGAAAAAAGAGATTACTCAAAGAATGATAAATCTTCCACTGATGATGAACAGGACAGTGTCTGGAGAAGCGCTTCGAATAAGTATGGCGGTGGCAAGAACTGGGAGCAGCAGCTGAATTCGGCCACCACAAGTTGGAATTTGGGAGGAAAGAACATGATGGGCTTCACCACCAGCCGATGGTCGGACGGGCGAAAGCTCCCAACATCAACGTTGCAAACAGAACCGGCCTGGCTGAGGAACATTTTATCTGGGACAGGGGATCGATGGAAGAGTGCACAGTCTGGGTATCCAAAAGCGTTGTGGCGAGGACAACCGTTCGGACAACCGCCTCCTTTTGGAGATGGAAATTTTATGCAACAACAGGCTTGGAATCAAATGATCCCCAGAACATTTTTCTCTTCTATGATGTCATCTGGCCCAGGTTGGTCAGACATGCCAAGCTTTGGCGACGGGCGTCAGATGAGACCTTTCGGCAACAAATACCCATGGATGGGTCTTCCTGGATCAATAGACCACTGGAGAAACGCCTATGAGACTAGTCCTCCGGCATATTTTGCACCTAGGGACACGTATAATAGCATGATCCCCTTCAAAGAGATGTGGACTGCCCTGTTTCGCAGGTTTGCGAGACAAGCGAATGAAATAAAAGATGTTCAAGCAAATGATGAGGCTGGCGAAGAAAATAGACAAAAACGAGATGTTGAGGACGCAGAAAGAGAGCAAAGACGGAGCAATGCCTGGTTCAGTAGCACGGACAGTCCTTACCAGCAGATGCCTGACTGGATGGGTTGGTCTTTCTACCCGTGGTGTCAGACATACTGGAACAATATGCGATATCCGCGCCAGAATGGAGAGCGAGAGAAGCGCAGCGCTGATGACGAGCTGAACAAAGAGAAACGTTGGGACGATATGAACGGCCCCACACAGGCGCCCTTCTACGATAACTGGATGGCCTACTTCTGGCAAATGGTGTGTCCGTTTGTTTGGAATTCGGTACAGAGTTACGGCATGCAGCCTTTTAACAGACCAGGCTATTCCAACTACCACTACAGAGGAAAAAGAGAGGCTGATTTAAATTTAAACACAGGCTTCACCGGCAGCGCTGAGGATGCAGCTCGCGATATACGAGGCAATGGCTGGTGGAACTGGTATGATACTGACTACGAGTGTGTAGAGTGGGTGACTACATCCCCTGCGTGGTCGCCATGGAGAGGGTGGAATATGCTGAGGTCCACCCGGGATACTACCGGCCAATTTGACAGTCACGTGGGAGAAACTTCCAACACACAAACCAGAAGTTCCTATCCCCAGAAAGCCGGCAGGGCTGTCAAATGTAGGGCGTGGTATAAGAAAAATCCCAATGCCAACCCTAGGAAGAATCCAATGAACCCTGGCCAAGCTGGAAGTGCTAGTCTTCGTCCCAATTGGGCTTTCTTCAGAAATCTTCGCACCTCCGAAGATACGGATGATCAAGATGTATCTCGGGAAAGGAGAGACACGAGTGGCGATGATTCAGAAAGAAATAAACGTTTCTGGAACAGCAATCCGTGGATGACAAACTGGATGAATCAGAACAGCGTCTATGGAGGGCCGTATTCCAATTATGGTTGGTTCTCCGGTTATCCAAGCTACATGAATTCTGGTTTTGACCGATTCGGACAAAATTGGATGCGATACTATAGAAGCTCTGAGGGAAATAACGAGAGACATAAAAGGGATGTAAGTGAGGAGGCAAGGGGAAAGCGTATGTCTTACTGGAATATGTATCCTGGAAACAATTGGAGTTTCAATGCACACGGGAACTCTTTGCAGCCGTGGTGGTCGGGAAGTTCTAGTCCACAGTTCTCTCCTTGGTTTGGAGCCAGAAATTATGGTGGTTTTAACCAGAGATTCCGTCGCGATGCTGAAGTAAAAGATCAAGAAGATGGTGGTGAGAGAGACAAGCGATTCGCGTACTGGAGCAACTTTAACCGAGGCTCGGGTTATGGAAATTGGGATGGTCAAAGAACGTGGCTTATGTATCCTTACGGAAACTGGTGGAACTATCAGGGGCAGAACCAGTGGAATCCATGGAGGGTCTCGAGACAAGCTGATAGTGAAACGCCGAAGGACGAGCGCAGTGCCGAGGGAGTAGAGAGAAGCAAAAGAGAGCAAAGGTGGTCGTGGTTTTACCCAGGCTGGCAGAACAATGGCTGGGATAGAAGCTGGGGCAATAGCATGTCTTACCCATGGGACTTCTGGAGATTCAGGCCAAGGCTGTTCATACCTCTGTGGTTCGGACCTAACAACTACTGGCGATATATGAGATCCGTCAGAGATGCTGTCGTCAAGGACCAAGACACAGAATCAGCCAGATCAAAGCGCGAGGCGGCTTCTTCTAGTGATGTAGGGCGAGAGAAACGTAGGTGGAATAACTGGAATGATTATTCGAGAATGTTCGGTAATCAGTGGGATGGTGGTTATGACCAGTTCTACAGATACCCGGGTGGTGGATCATCCTGGAGACACTTCAGTCCTTGGATGAGCCAATTCTACCGGAACTACGGAAGATTCTCCAGAGACTCTGAAGACACGGGGGCCGGCGAGAGAACAAAACGTGAGGCTGGAGATTCTGCCAGAACCAAGAGATGGAATAGGTTTTATCCATCTAACAGTTACAACTGGTGGCAGCGGAATCATCAGGGAGTTCGTTATGGTTGGGACTACTATCCGTGGAGTTATCAAAGATCATTTCCCTACTCGTCGAATCCTCAGATGAGATTTAGCCCTCAGAATATGGATGGGGATGCATGGTCGTCGACCAGGTACAGCAGGGAAGCCACTACTGAAGAAAATGAAAATGAGAATAACAGACAAAAGCGAACTACAGAACCAGCAGCTGCCCAGAATGAAGTTAATGAAAACGACAGCCGAGGCAAGAGAATGTCTATGGGGGAGTCTTTCTCTCCTTACTTTAGTCAGAATTGGTATGGCAGATCCTACAGTCCCTATTCCTGGGGATATTCATGGAATCGATGGTGGCCTCAGGCTTGGAATTACTGGAATATGATGAGATATAGCAGAGAATCTGAAACTGGAAATGATGTTAGAAACAAGAGGTGGAGCTTTGATTACGGACGGAACCCTTCTTTTTACAATTGGCAAGGAGGAGGATGGAGCCCCTTCGGCAATGCTTACAACTGGTACAATCCATGGTCAATATTCTCTGACAATGGCAGAGGAAATTCACGGCATTTCGATAGATACGATAGGGAAATCACTGAATCAGAGAATACAGAAAGGATCAAGAGATCTGCAGAATCTGATGACCGTACAAAGCGCTGGTGGCAAGGTAGAAAAGGGTCGTGGCGGGGAAATGATTGGTCCAGAAACCAATGGAGTCCTCATGGATCATCATTTAGTCCCAGCTATTACTGGCCGTCAAGGGACAGTCAGTGGTATCGTAACAGCTTTGGTTACAACCGATACCCACGGCAGTCTGACGAACCCACATCGAGGAGCAGACGCAACACGGAAGATCTCTCACGTACAAAGCGCTGGTGGCAAGAGAGTGGGTATTTTCCATGGTATTTCGGTGAGCTGTGGAATCCTTACAGCTCATCATTTGGTTCCAACTATTACTGGCTGCCAGGAAACAATCAATGGTACGGTAACTGGTATGGCTATAACAGATACCCACGTCAATCAGAGAATGAAGAGACGCCGAGAAGTAAACGCGACACAGAACATCAAGCACGCACGAAACGTTGGTGGCAGGATGGCGCATACTTTCCATGGTTTTATGGTGCACAGTGGAATTCTTATCCTTCATCTTTTAGCTCCACCTATTACTGGCCTTCGCCAGACAATCGGTGGTACGGTAATCAGTACCGGTATAACAGATACCCGCGGCAATCAGAGAATGAAACAATGTCAAGGAAGAGACGCGATACGGAGAACGAGGTTAGCACGAAACGTTGGTGGCAAAATAGTGGATATTTTCCATGGTTTTATGGTGCACAACGGAATCCTTACAGCCCAACGTTTGGTTCCAGTTATTATTACTGGCCCTCGTCAGACAATCAGTGGGACAGTAACTGGTATGGCTACAACAGATACCCGCGGCAATCACAGGATGAGGAAACGACAAGGCTTAAACGTGATACGGGAGAAAGTCAAGGGCGTACGAAGCGATGGTGGCAAGGCAGAAATTGGTGGTCCAGAAACCTGTGGACTCCTAATGACTTATCTTTTAGTTCCAACTATTTCTGGCCTTCGAGTGGCAATCAGTGGTACAATAATTGGTATGGCTACTCCAGATACCCACGGCAGTCGGAGAATGAAGGAACGTCGAGGAGTAAACGCGACATAGAAGACCAAACACGTGCAAAGCGCTGGTGGCAGGATAGAAATCCATGGTCGTGGGGAGGCAGCTGGCCTGGAAACCAATGGAATCGTTATGGCTCAACATTTGGGTCTAATTATTATTGGCCGTCAGGAAATAATCAGTGGTCTCGTAACTGGTACGGCTATAACAGATACCCACGACAATCAGAAGAGAGCACGTCAAGAAATAGACGGAGTACCGAAAACCAGGCCCGCACGAAACGTTGGTGGCAGAACAGTGGATATTTTCCATGGTATTATGATGCACAGTGGAATCCTTACAGCTCACGATTTAGTTCCAGCTATTACTGGCCGTCAGCAAACAATCAATGGTTCGGCAACTGGCTTGGTTATAACAGATATTCGCGGCAGTCAGAGGATGAAGGCACACCGAGGGGTAAACGTGATGCTGAAGTCCAGCAAGACAGAAATTGGTCCCTGTGGGAAGGAGACTGGAGTAGAAAGCAATGGACTCCCTATGGCTCGTCCTTTCGTTCCAGCTATTTTTGGCCTTCCTCAAACAGTCAATGGTCTGCTGACTGGTACGGCTATAATAGGTATCCACGGCACTCAGAGGATGAAGGACTATCGAGGAATAGACGCAATGCAGAAAATAAGGAGCGCATCAAGCGTTGGTGGCAGGATGGTGGATATTTACCATGGTATTATGGTGCACAATGGAGTCCCTATAGCAGGATGTATGATGGCTTTTATAATCAACCGTGGCAGGTAGGGATTTGGTGGAACTCTGTGAGGTATCCGAGAACAGCAGAACAGGCAGGGAAACGCTCGAGAGATAAGCGTGACGCTGGGGGCAAAGACAGAGAAAAGCGTTGGTATGGTAACTACCAAGTGTCAGGAAGGATGAATAATCAATTGAACAACTGGCCTCAACAGTGGGGCTCTCAGTATCTATGGAGCAGTGGCTCACAGTACAACAGATATGGCAATCGTCTCAGGTCATATTCACCGTATTCAGATTTCTGGAGAAATGGCATGTGGAACTCAATGCGCTTTCCAAGAGAAACAGAAGACAAGAAAATTCTGAAGAGGAGCACGCGAGAAGCACAATCTAGTGACAAGATCAAAAGGTGGAGCAGCTTTCCGTGGTCTTCTTGGACAACAGACTGGCCGTTCTTTGTATCATCGTATCAAGGATTGAATACTCAGCCAGACAACTACGCCTTTGGAGCTGCATGGGGATCTCCTGTCTCAACCTGGGTGTTGCAAAACTACTGGCCCGGGTTCACTTACAACAGGTTCTACAGAGATGTAGGAAACTCTGGCGATAGATCAGAACGTGATGCCGACGATACGTCGCGAAAAAAGAGATGGTATGAACAATACTTTCCACAAATGTCAGAAAATCTGTGGAACAGCTGGACTAGACATTCTATGAATAATTACTGGAGGAATCCATGGATGGGACACTACTGGAACACATTGCGATATGCAAGGGATTCAGATATCTCCAACAAAAGAAGCAAGAGAGAGACACCCTTGGCATCAGAGGAAAGAGAGAAGCGATGGAATTTTGGACGGAATTCAGACTGGATGGGTGGTCGTTTTGGGGGTTGGCCATACAATTCTATGAATGATTATAACTCTTTCTCCCCCGGACGATTTAGTTCAGGAAACAGATATCCTAATTCTAGAAACTACAACTTTTGGAATAGCATCAGTAGTCAATTGCCATGGCGTGACTTCAGATCGACCGAAAGTCGCGTCAAACGCGAAGTTGAAGAGACAGGACGAGATAAGAGATGGTACGGTTTTAACATGATGGGTCAGAACAACTGGCATATGAACGACTTTTTCAGTCGGGGTTGGCCAAATTTTAATCCATATGACTATTCAGCTGCAGATGCTTGGTACCCCTGGTTTGCCCAGTATGGATCATTCAGTCCAAGATATTACAGAGACACAAGCGAGGATGAACAGGCTGATGGCCAAGAACGTAAGAAACGTGAGACCGACGCGGCGTCCAGAGATAAACGATTCGGTAACTTTGACGACTACTGGATCTACCAAAATTATTTTCCCATGAATCAAGCCTACAACTGGAATCGGAGTCCCATGTTTTACTTTCGCCCTAACAACTGGTTCAGTCCTTATTTAAGTCTCTGGTACTGGTGGTACATGTTCTCTCAAAGAAACAGCCCGATGTATTCTGGCTATTGGTGGGGTGACCCTCGGAACGCCAGGCGGACAGATACTATGACCGACAACAGTCAAACCGCTCATCAAGCCCGACAGAAACGGGACGCTGGGTTAGAGCCACACCGCCAGAAGCGGTGGATGGACTGGTGCAATGACTACAGCTCTTATGGGAGAGACTGGAGTAAATCCTATCCCTATTCTCACATGGGCTCCTCCTCCTATGGTTACCCTGGCATGAGCTATCAGATCCGACCCTCTTCTAGGAATTATATGTGGAACTCGAATAACAGATGGAATCCCAATAGCCGTTATCAATGGATGAGATTTCCAAGAAACGAGGAAAAGGAAAGAACAAAACGTGATGTTGAAAACGCAGGTCGTGATGAACGTTCATATGTTTACAATGGGATGGAAGGGATGTATCGGTGGCCATCTGCCTTTGATCAATGGTGGGGCAATAGCAACAGATACGGGGGTTTTAATGGTATGCGTCAGAATTACTACCCCTGGACTTCTAGCTACGGGAATTATTACTACCCATATTCTAAGAGGAGCACTGATGTGACCGAGGATGAGATGAGATCTAAAAGCTCTTACAGATCAAAACGTGATAGCGAGGACGTCGGAGGTGAACAAAGAATCAAACGCTGGCAATTTGGCAACTATCGGGATGGGATGATGTCTCCATACTCCAGTTGGAACAACTATTGGAGAAGTGGGTACATGAATCCCAGGAAAACAGACTCCAGATTCTCTGGATATGGAAGCAACTACTGGACAGGTGGTGGAAGGCAAATGCCGTACCGAGGAAAGCGTGCAGCGAGCAAGGACCAAAGTTTGAGAGACAAGCGATCAGGACAGTACGATAGCTCCAGCTATTATCCAATGGGGCAAACTTTCAACGATAGATGGAAGTCGTCCAGTTCTATGTCCTCAAACTACTGGTACCCAAGCTCAAGCAGCGGCATGTTCAGATCAAGACCAAGAACTTGGTATGCGCGGAATTTCCGCAACAGTCAACCTTGGACAGCCATGGGAAGCTCATCTTTTCAAAGGATGAAACGTAGTGCCGAGGATGAGAGCAGAAACAAGCGAGTGTACCGGTCCATGTGGTATCCAGACAGGAGCAGCTACAGCTCCGGACAGATGGGGAACAACATGGGTCAAGGTTATGCAAATACTTGGAGTCCTTTCGAAAATCAGTATGGCTGGAACGGTGGGACAAACGGTTGGGACCATCCAGCAAGGAATTACGGACAAAGGAATTCATACTTTCGAATGCCCAGAGAAAGCGTTGCAGGTGCTGAGACTCAAGAAACCAGCAGAGCAAAACGGGAGGTAAAGGAATCGGCCAGAGACAAACGCTGGTATAATGCAGGTTATTCTCCTCTAAGCTGGGGCAGTCAGTATGGCACATTCGGTGACTATACCAATCAGTACAATAACTGGGGCTACAATAGGTGGAACCCGCGGTGGAGCTATTGGGACAGCGCTGTAAGCAGATACCGCAGAAAGTCCTCAGACTCCGAGACCCAAGAACCAGATCGGCAAAAGAGAGATATTGCTGATGTGGCTCAGACATCCAAGACCAAGCGCTGGAGTTCGTTTGGAAACCCCTTCAGTTACCCTGGCAACGGAATGGGTATGACTTCCGGCTTGGGCTCTCCGTCGGCATGGCAAAGCAGCTCTTTCTCCTCTGCCTTCCCAAGAGGACAGTATTCCTTCCCTTGGTACTCTCCTTGGAACAGACAAGAGTGACCAACATACAGAAGGCTTGGAGAAGTTGATGTTCCTCCTGCTACGATACTGAAAAACCAAGCCACAACAGCACTTCGTCCATTTCAAGCATCATCAGAAGTTATCCCTAATAAGTTCCATCTAACTTGCCACGCCATTTACTCTCATCTTGACTATAGCTCTATCAATGATATGTGGGTTTTCTTTTGAGTTCGGTATAACAATTCAGAAGATTATTATAAATGTGAACCGATAACACTCAAAGATATGCCCATCAATAACTAAAGGGCATCATAATTATGCTAACATCATAAAGTCAGTTATAATCAACTTTCTACTAAATAATTGTTGTTCTGTTGATAACTGAAAACGTATATCACATGAAAACACATACAGGTAGCATCCATTGAATCTCGAGCTCGTTGCTCAAGCTGTAAAAAAAATATTTCGCAGGAGACAGACATTGAAAAGTAACTTAGAGGAATTAATTTGTCTTAAAGCAACGATCACAATCCTGTGCAGCCCCAGACACGTTATTATTTTGTTACAAGCTTAAAGCTTATCTCATGAAATCATGGTCATAATTAATAGTTGTTCATATACCTAATCTACCATGTTCCGTTCTAAAAGAGTCATGAATGCGCATTCATTTCTCCTCATGACGTCATTGACCATCTGATCTCCATACAATACATAAGAATGCAGTCTCATCTAGCTCTTATCAGTCCAAACTTTACCAGTGCCATGATTATGACTATCGTAGCTGTTACTACTTTGCCCGCTCAGAAAGTACGCCATCGATAATTGGCATATCCTCGGGCTCTCTGGAACTGCGGAAAAATTTAGTAAACATCAGCTATCTCTAAAAATCATGAATAGAAATGACATTTCGTTGACTTATTCAATTTGTGTTGTTCTTGTTCGAATCAGATACGATCACATCTTCTCTTACTATGCTATTCTGGGCTACAGCAAGTTAGATCTTTGATTGTTAAAAAATAGTTTGCGAAATCTATAATTGTTCATAAACAATATATTATTTATTTCATTTTTCCTGGCCCTATTATTCCTATTCTCATCTCTGGTACATGATAAGTATTTACAGGTGACTTTCGGGTATATGTTAACGATCAGTTTTTGAGCATGTTTGAAGATATTGACAAGGAAAGGAAAATAATCGACTTGCGACAATATTTGACAGCGACGAGGACCTCACAGTATTTAATCGAGATGATTCTGTATGATGGCCTGCTCAGTTTCCATGAAAGTCTTTACTTTTGTATTATTATTATTTTTATAAATAAAGTATGCAAGCAACGTAAATGAGACTTGTGGAGATTTATTTACTTATTACATTTTTTATCGTCATCATCAGTATCAATTTATTTGAAGAGAAAAAGAACACTCACACACGCACACACATACAAACACGCCAGAGAGACTTGAAAAGCAAACATCACTATAATGCATGATGCAGAAAATTTTTGACAAACGAAAAAAACGTTGACACTCACATTAGTCACAGTCCGTAAGATTTAGAAACATAATCATGGCTTTTATTTTTATCTTCCCTCGCTTTTTTTAAACTCCCAACAGATCGTGCACCAACGCATTCCACTGAGATCAGTGTCAAATAATTATTCAAGCCATGGTACCGAGCCGAGCTCTGTAGAAATCGTGAAGTTTTACATCATTTAGTTTACTATGTTGTAAAACAGGTCATCAAACAATGTATCCAATAGGACTGACATCGTTCATCGTCTCAAAGATGAAGGACATATTGAAGGCTGTGAAGTATAGGTCGTGCTTTTTTTGTTTTTGTTTGTTTGTTTGTTTTTTGTTTGCTTGTACGACAATTGATGAGCTTTTTTTGTTTGTTTATTTTCAACCAGCTTAGTTACATTCCTATGCACGTAGGTACAAGAGGAATAAGAAAGGCAAATATTATACAGAAAATAAAAAAATTGGTTTTGCCCCATTATTTGAAATATGTGGAAGAAAATAATGTGGACAAAAATTATGATGATGAGAGAAAAACATTTTCAATAGATAGTGAATTTTTCAGAATTTTTCGTTAGTCATGTTTCAAATAACAAGGGCAAGAATGTTGTTGTTATTACTGTTGTTGTTGTTGTTGTTGTTGTTGTGTTTTTGTTGTTGTTTGCCCTTCACAATGTTTACAGTGTTCGTATTATACCTCTTATACCTGGCAAAGGAAAGCAGTTTGACTCACGGCTAAAATGGTTCAAGGAGAACCCTATCCAATAAGACTGACATCATTTTCAACTTTTCACCATTTTATTGAGAGAACCGTGTGATGAACTGATTGAACAGAAAATTCTGTCCCAGCGTCAGGCGGACCCCATTACTTAACGCAATTTTTCCACATAGCATTTCTTCTTGTGTTACTTAAGAAATCGGTGACAAACTGTTGATAAGTCCCACGTCAGTAACAGTCGTGATTTTTTTGTAGCATCTCTTTTTTTTTTTTTAGGGGGAGGGGGGAGGATTGTATTACTTAGAACATCGCTGGAGCATACTGTTGTAACGAGCTCATTTCTCGTCAATTCTTTTAAAGCACCTTTTTGACTGTGTTATTGAGGAGATCAGTGACCATCTTATCCAGTGGAGCTGACATCATGAAGATGACACACAGCCCGAGTACGGCCACCGTGTACCTCTTGAGATCTGATGAAAGTCTGAGATTTGAGAGTAGATCCGCCATAATTCTGGGGGCAGAGACCAGAAAAAGAATTCTTATTAGTGTTGTTGTCGTTAATGGTAGTGGTGATGATAGTGCTAACGACGATGATAATAAAGATGTCAGTGATGGCGATGATGGTGATAGTGAAAGTGACGATTATGAAGAAGTGAAAATAAAATTGACCCTTCCAATATTTTCAACAATTTCAGAATATTAATTCTTCGTTTAACTTATGTATTGGGTTAGTTGACCATGTACTGAAATTCAAGACATTTATACAAAATAAAGATGATGTTAGTAGTGCTGATGGTGATGATGATAGAGATGATGCTGAAGATCATCGTGGTGATGAAGATGGATGAGATTGTAAAATAATTATGATAGTACTGATCCTGATACTGGTAACAACTATGAAGATTATGATGTTGATGACTGTCTTGGTGATGGTAGTGGTAACGACAATCGTGACAGTGACATGGTGATGATCGAACTGTTTGTCGTTATCGTGAAGAAAAAGATCTGACATAAGATAAACAAAAAAAAATCCTGGGTTTTTTGTTTGTTTGTTTGTTTTTTTTAAGACAGACATTATAAATATTGATGCCAATAAAATGATAAGAGTTTTAAGGCGGGAAATCTTGGTTGTGACAATAAAATTTCTTCACGCAAGAACCAAAGAAAGTGAGCAAAATTATGAGAAGTTTATGGGAATGCTTGGCTTCTTACCTGGTCAATTGTATGATAATGAACGTTGGAATGGCTGCTGAGGCTAGCAGTTCAAACAGGAGAGTAAAAATTCCCTGCGGGATGTTCTGAGACAGAGAGGAAGGGTGGGGACAATGGGGAAGCAATGCGTAGGTAGTAAGATTAAAAATAATATAATAACGCCGAATTGTAAAATATGACAGTTCGTGGTGACAGGTTAGGTTTTTAGCATAACAAAACAAATAAGTCCTATATTGTGTTTATAAAACATAGCAAAATATAGAAAAATTAATAAAGACAAGAGGAGAATCCAGGGCCTTCGTGGGAGATTTTTTTTTAATTACTAGAAGAGAATCAACAGCCTTCGTGGGAGATTTTTTAAAAAGTATAGGTCAAACCGTTATTGCTGTGCGACATTTAAAGTACATGGCAAGTGTGCGCACCTCGATGTCAGTATTTTGGATGATTCAACTGAATGTCACTCAAAGAGAATGTGTTTGGTGCGTTGAGCGCGTCATTCTATCAAACTACAATTCGGATCAAACACTCTCGCGAGTTTACTGTTCAATTATTATCGCCTGTTTAGGAAATATCAAACACAGTAAGCTTTCTTCAACTTTATGTCAGCAGAAACACAGATCTTCAGGCAACAATGGATACATTCAGTAGTTTTGGAGTCCATTGGCTTTTTATGAGTTTTGTTCAGATTTATGATAGAGATAGGTTGGATTAAAACATAATATGCTGATAGGAATTTGTAAAATATGACACATTTATAACGATAGATTGGACTAATAAAACAAAAAGAAATGTATTGACATGAAAAAGTAAAATATAACATGTTTATAATGATAGGTTGGATCAACAATAAAAATAAAAGTGACATACTGACAACAAACAGTAAAATGTAGCAGTTCATAATGATAAGTTGGATTAATGATTAAAATAAAAGTAATAGGCCGATAGCACACCGTAAATTATATCATGTTTATAATGATGGACTGGGTCAATAATAAAAAATAAAAGTAATGCAATGATAACAAATAATAAAGATAACATAATGACAACATGTAACACAAATTTAACTCAAAAGGATAATAAGTCCTACAAAACATATTAAATTTTTGAAATAGGTGGTAATAATGTAGTGTTGTTTGTTTATTTGAGTGGTTTATTTATTTGATTGGTTTGTTTGTTTGTTTGTTTATTTGTTTGTTTGGTTGTTTGGTTGGTTGGTTGGTTAGTTGGTTGGTTGGTTGGTTGGTTGGTTGGTTGGTTGGTTGGTTGGTTGGTTGGT
>JBCEWB010835804.1:0-16132 GCA_039654565.1 Peronia peronii
CTGTTGGGACAAGAACCGCATTAATTTTGCCCGGTTCGTCTACCACAAAGTGGATACATCTTCAAAAAAGTTTCTTTGAATTTTGTACTCATATTATAGTACAGAAAGATATTGATAGAGGAATTGATATTTTGAATCACGCAAGCTATCCCCCAGAACGAGAAAAAAGCATTTGACTGGTTGCCAGAGAAACTTATCTCTGGCATGAAAACAGTCGCCATAGATAGTACTGTTCCTGGGAAGTTGCAAGCAATGAGAACGCTGGCTATCAATACTACCATCATCACAGTTTTTCTGTCACGATTAGTCATCGCTTCTGACTGGCTGCCCTTTACGGCAGTCACCTTGGAGCGCCAGTTGGATTTCTGATTCAGCTTGGCCACCAGAATAGCCGTCAGGAAAGTGATAGTAAGGAACGACAACAGTGATACCATAGTGAGTGACACAAAGATGAGTCCATTGATGTTAGGATCTCCTCGGGACAAAAGACCCACGAGTGTCCGATTTTTTTCTGGGTAGAATTTCCATGCCATATATGAGGTTAAATATTGAGGTAAAGGTATAAGAAAATTCATGACATAAATTATCACTATAATAACAGCAGTTCGCGAAGTTGTCATGATTTCCTTGATTTTGAGAGGAAAAGCGATGCTCAGGTATCGTTCGGCAGTGATGAAGACTGTGATCCAGCAAGTGATGCGACTGAAGATTACTGTAGGAATTCCTCCTGATAAATATTGTATTTCTATAGGAACAAATGAAAGATCCGCGTTCGGCAGAAATGGATTAAAACATACATTTGTCCAGATTTGTGTTAAGAGGGAGCACAGGTCCGATACTGCTAAGCTGAACAAACTTATGTTGATGGTATACGAAAAACCCTGCCGCAGAAATACACCTATGTTCATAATATTGGCAATGATCCCTAGAATACTTACTGCAGTACTTAGAACAACATAATTTACAAGGAGCATGACTACAGTCTGAGCACTGGAGAGTAATGCAGTTGAATTCGACATTATTGAACGTGTAACAAGCCACGGCTGTTTGATTTTAGAGAGTTTGAGGACATCCAATTTTAATATGATTTTAACAGTATATTCAGCTGATATGTTTTAAAACGTTTTCAGCTTAGAGACACGAACCTGCCAGATTTACCGATGTTGAAAGCATCTTGCGGAACATACTGGTAAATTCCCCTGGCATCTTTAGATTCATCAGTTACTGTCTTTTTAGATATACCCCAGCTAGCTCTAAAGACGTACTGGGAAACACTATATCAATAGAAAGGAATGTCAGAATTCAGCCCGAAACACTATGTATGAAACTCTAGTACTGAAATACTACATAAAAAACAGTAAGAATCAAATCTACAAATATGTAAGTCCTCGTTGGACATTTTTAGTTGTTCACATCATACAATGTTTTCTTGTCGTAAATTTCTTTTTTACGTCTACACCTTGTAATGGTCTGCAAGGGCAAGGCTGTGAGAGTTTAACAAGACAGTCCCATCCAGCAATTAAAATGACACGATGATAGATTTTTTTCTTTTTTAAAGAAAAACAATTTGGCAGTCAGGTCATTCTTAGCAACCTCCTACCAACAGACACTGCGGAAGTATTGTAATTATTCATGGAGCTAATATCGCGGTCTGAAAGATTTGGTATTGATTAATATGAGATACAAAACCAGTTGTTAAATAGAACGTTGCCCATTCAAATCTGTAGGTTTTGTGTCTGTTTTTTTTTTCTTCTTCTTCTTTTTTTTCTTTCTTTAGTGCCACAAAGAAGTACATCTATCATCGTCACCACTTTTCTGTCTTTAAAGGTAGTTCCCAATGGCATTTTCCATCAACATCTTTCACAATTTCACAATAGGATAAGTTTTGAGGATTTAATTGTGACACCTTCCATTTTGATGTCTACGCCGTCTTGCTATTATAAAAATTATATCCAACCAGATGCTGCCCGAATGCAGAATATCAAAATCAATAGTTCAGTTCTGGAAACAGAAAATTATAAAAAACAAATTAATAAGAAAATCTTCGAGAAAAGTTGATAACTAGTGTCCCTTCATTGGTTGGTCAAATCAAGTGAAATTATTAAAAGCGATTATCAGTGCAGCAGATTATTATCTTTTTTTTTTTTTGCGATATTTACTTAGGGTTTGATGTGTACCGATCAATTGTAAGTCTCTTAATGCAATAGAATTTCGTTAGATAACACCCAGAGTAACTGCTCACAGCACATTGGATAGGTAAAGAAAATGGGAGATCGTTTAGCAGATAATCTGCCCCTCCCAAAAGAGGGACACGTGTAAGGGGAGATCATTTTGACCGGCCCTATTACTTCCCTCTTCCAGACAAAAGAAATGTTTAGAAAGCCGTGTAAAGAGAAAAGAATCCCTCTACTTCTTGTCATTGGAAAGATTAGTCGCCAAAAAATTTGATAAAATTATAACAATAAGAAGAGAACATTCTCTTGGCATCATAATTTTTCTGGAATTTTTCAAGGCGTATGTTTCAAACAAAGGGCACAAAAGTGATTTTTTTTTCCTCTTTACACTGCTTGTTCAATCCGTCTTTTGTCTGGTAAAGGGACGTAAAGGACTGAGCACAACGATCTCCCATTCTTAATTGTCATGCCATTCTCTTCACAATGGCAATAAATCAGTTATCAGACAATATTTTTCCAAAGGATTTTTTTCTTTGATATTTTTTTCTTTGATATGTATGAACATATATCAGCGAACAAAACTTCAAAAAAAGAGGGCAGTCAATACGCTAATACTTCTTTCCTAATTGCTATGTCAACTTAGGGATATATTTATCAGTTTTATCCAGCACAACGGATTAGATCTAGTATACATGAGAGCTTTACTGTGTAGGTACGAGAGTGGTTTATCTACTAACAGAATGGATAGATCTAATGAACCGGGTGGACATCGCCATGACCAAGGAGACACCCAACAATGGTCAAGTGAGATATAACAGGGCAGGCTGTGAGGCGCACGATGCCAGGAGATAGAGATGACATTTGTCCAATGAAGGCCAATTGATCGTTATTTTTGCTTGGAGAACCATTTTATTTAAGAATCATTTCTTTTGTTGTTGTTCTTATTGTTATTGTTATTGTTGTTGTTATTGTTGTTTTGTTGTTTCGTTGGTGTTGTTGTTGTTATAGTTGTTGTTGTTGTTGTTTTGTTGTTGTTCTTTGTTGTTGTTGTTATTCTTCTTCTTCTTGTTCTTGTTGTTCTTGTTCTTGTTCGTATTTTTTACTGTTATTGTTGTTGTGGTATATGAACAGTAATAATTATGGCGTTTATTGAAATTGTGATCTGAAACGATTCAAAGCAAAGGGAGCTCTTCAAGTGAATTCCAGACACAAGGATTCTTCTGTTCAATGTCATCCCTTCGGAAGGGATCAAACGCCAGGCTATACCATCCGAGATATAAGTTTCATCGCTGCTCCAGTAGGAAATAAAAATCGCCATCCACTCGTTTCACGAACAACACGTCTGACTCTTCCATCTGACCACAGTGGCTTCATAGTACAGCATCTCATATCTAAACAATTGAGAACGGAAATCAGCACCATCTCTCTCAGCACCTACGTTTACATCCGTAGGCGATCATACACAATGGAAGCAATGAAGCAACTGGAAGAAAGAAACTGACATGCATTTAAAACCACAGGAAGTGAAGAAAACTATAAATGTGTAAAATCTTACCTGGCTTACTGAGTTTTCGACACTCATCTACCATGATTTTTCGCTTCATCCCTGAGCATGATATTGCCAGCGATGCTTGTCCTTTAGAGTACCGACCGGCAAGACTTCATAAACGAATTAAAAAATTAAAATAAAATTTGTGATTGTATAAGACTGTTCTCTTCATATCCTCTTCAAAGGGCATTTTTAAATCTTTTTTTTTAAATTTGTGGTCGCGTAGTTTTCTGAACGCATGAAAAGTAGATGGAAACTCAGGGACAGTTTTCATCATTAACAAATGAAACATCATTAAAAGTGACTTATTAATGGCAAAACAGGGCAGTTATGTTATTATGGGGGCAGGGGGCAGATTTCGCTAAGTTCAAAGTAGAGGAAAACAGTGAAAGAAAAAGATTTTCTGAACGGTTGCCATGGTAATGCCTCCATCTTAGATTTTGGTTTCGCTAAAATGGTCATCTTTAAATTCTGCTGCCTTATATCAGTGGAGCTTTATGCGACTTCGTCATCTTGTTGTTTGGCAGAGTATCTAAAAGATTTCTATTTTCAGCTCTTTATCTGAAAAAAAAATTGTAGAAATTCTTTAAAATGTCATATAGTGAAATTTCAAATTTCGCCCTTTTTTCATAACGCAGATCTATTTTTCTTCAAAACTTTCAAAAAGAATGGGACACCGCATACCCTCTGCTTTATCTTGTGAAAACCATTATGCCAAATGTGATTAGAATTTATTAAAAAATTAAGAAGTAAATAGCAAAATAGTGACCAAAATTCGGGTTTTGAAAAAACACGTTTAAAATGTTGTTTTTGTTGTTGTTGTTGTTGTTGTTGTTGTTGTCGTCGTCGTCGTCGTTGTTGTTGTTGTTGTGGTGGTTGTTGTTGTTGTTATTGTTGTTGTTGGTGGTGGTGGTGGTGCTGGTGGTGGTGGTGGTGGTGGTGGTGGTGTTATTGTTGTTGTTTAGGAAAAATTGACATAGGTTTTTGTTGTTGTTGTTGTTTTTTTATTTGGCTTTTAGCCTCAAAACAGCCTTTTTCCACATACTCCCTGTCTCTTTTTGCCTTTTCCTGGCTTTCTGTTCATATCTTTCCTCCCATTTTGTTCTCTACTTACTATCATCTTAAAGGCCTCAGACAGTCATTTCCAGGTACTTGATGGCTTATATGTGACCTCCATATCTTGTTCTGTCCAACCCAAGAGTGCCTTGACCTTTACTATGGCAGATAGTCTACAACTGTGCACTGAAACAACAGAAATAAACGAGAATGTTTCTTTTTAAAAAAGATGGAAGTTCATTTTAGAGTGCTTAGTGAAAGCTTACACTGATATTCTGCGTGATCATGCGTCCATTTCTTCTCAAAGTGGCAACCCAATGTCCATCGGCGGCATTGGTGCTCAAAATGTTGCTAGAAGAGTTGTTCATAATCAAGTATTTTAGACATCCACTTGTCTGTATCCCGTCAAATAATGATGATCTACCTTTGTTTTCAGCTACCAGAGGGAGCCAAATCCTAGTTGACAATTAAGTAGGCTGGGACATCAACTGACTGACCATGGATCAAACACTTTAGAATGGAATGTCTACTTTTTGATATAATTTAATATTCAGACAAGGCAGAACTTTTATGAGAAAACAAAACTCAAAATTGAATTTTCTAGTACAAACCATATATCGTGATGCTCCTCCCTTAATTTCAAGAGCTTAATGAAAAGTGAGAAAATGTTCTAGTCACATTTTAAAGGCAAACTAAATGTTCTGTATCTGGATATGGTAATTTTTCCGTGTTATACTTATAATACTTCTCAAATAAAGGCTTTGAAGTTAAAAAAAAAACAGCAACAATAAAAACATTTAGATTGATGAATTATCAATCTTAGTCAGATGTTTTTGTTAATGCCTGCGTGCCAGTAATATTCCTTGGGCTGTGGCAGAGCTGTGGATATCTAGATTTATTTATGCTATGTTTAAAGGACCTTGGCAGTTAAAAATCAAAGAATAATAGGCGGAGTGCGGCTGTCCGGGCAAAATTCCCAAATTCCAAATTTCTACCCACAAAAATTCTCACCAAAGAAACAGGCTGCCCCTTAAAGCTGAGATAATCCTACTTTCTTAGGATTCAAAGACGTAAGAAAAAAAAAGGGGGAAAAGGGGGGGGGGGACATTTGGTGAGCGTATAATCAGTGTGGTCTAAAATAAGAACTAATTAAGTCATTTCGCACATGAGTCAGCACGGTACTGAATTCCACCTGCCATTCACGTTGAATTCGTCAAACTCGCAGGTATTGATGCATGACTGAGGGAGGACAAAAGGAAGAACTCTGACAACAACATTGTCATAAGCATGAAAACTGTGACTGGCAACAGTTCTGATCGATTTTAATGTCATTCTAAATATGTGTGAGAGTAATATCGATTGCAGACCGGCTGAACATCGATTGAAAGCTGAGTGCATTGGAGAACGTAATCTCCACAAAGACGCACTGCAGCTTTTTGTCCCCTACCTTGAATATATCGTACATGTGATGCATCACATTTTAAAACTGCCAGATTTAGTACCCTGCCCCGTCTCATTGGGGCCTCAGAAAAAAAATCTTACCGCATTGTACGAAATGTCTAGAATTCATTCAGAAGTGTGCAAATAAACAAAAAGAAATAAAATAAATTAAAAAAACAGAATAATGAAAGAATTAAATGCACATTTTCAGTCCGGGTTTCTTTCCTCATCCACGCTGAAAGATTTGGAGAAAATGCAAACAAGTAGAAGGAAAACATTTTCTGAAAATATTTCAAATTACATATCTGTTGAGTTTTCCTCCTTGTTGGTCCACAGCCCAGAGTAAAATTATTCATTATGAAAATATATATTCACAAATGCATCACACATATCGTAAGCTATACATTTTTATACACATCCACATAGACACAAATTAATGCTCGTCCTCCGTGACCTGATAAACACCCTATGCATCATTTTATGACACGGCTAAATTTTGTTGATTTGCTACAAAAATTCGGTTTTTCTGAACTGTTCTACACAGCTTACTTTACGACACCAATTTAATTAGTTTGGTGATTTGAGGCGATAACAAAGAGAATGCTCTCTCTTCGCGGGTCTGTTTCACCTACACAAAGAGATCGCCATGCAGCTGCAGAATGTCATCCAATTTCAAACCCTATCAGTATGCTTGGGAATGAAGAGAGTTTGTTGTATCTATTTATCAATTAATTTATTTATCAGTTTATTTTGATTTCTTATTATGTACTGTTTGTTCTGATAGTTGTTTATATAAATGCAATTACATATTATTCCGATATTATCATAATCATACAAGTGTATTTAATTATTTATCTATTACGCTACCAGCATTTTTTTTATCGAATTCATTTTAAACAATCTTCTATTCATTATTCTAAAAGATAAAACGTAAAAAAAAGATTAAGTTTACCAAAAATAGAAAAGAATGAATTAAAGGCACTTTCCACTCATTCACAGTTTTCCTTCCAAACGTCACTGTTGGTTCTAAAAACAGATGTGGAATCAACTTCATAAACAGAGGTGCAATACAAATCTTTAGAGTCTAAGAGACAGTTTTCGTTTCCTAAGTATAACATTGTAGACTATTGTATAACCCTCTTAATAAATCTCCTGGATCAATTTTTTTAAAATTATTATTATATTTTATTATTATTATAGCTATTGTTATTATTATGTAGCCTTTTAATCCTGAGAAAGTAGCATTATCTCGGCATTAAGTGTCTGCACTAATTTATGGTGAGAAGATTTTTTGTGGGTAGAAATTTGGAATTTGAAATTTTGGCAGGACAGCAGCTTCTCTCCAAACTCTTCAAACGATTTTGCTGAGGTTTCTTTAATGTACGTAACGTCCACATGATATCTCTGAAATGTACTCGCTCTTATCTGAGAAGGCTAGACGTCAGGCTTCCTTATCCACTAGGGCAAGAGAGCATCCAGTGACTTTAAAAAAAAATGCAGTTCCAATCTTTGAATTCTTCTCATTCCCCGATGGTTGGGTTCGAAATTCGAAGCCGCGACGTCCACGGTGTGAGTTTTTCGCCGAGTAGCAGATGCCAAACCCCACGGCCACGGCGACGCCTTTCTGGACCAAGTTTTAAGTTCGTGTAACATATTGTTATAGACCTCTTTTGGAAGGGGGCGGCAATCAGAGAGATTGCTGTTGTCTTGAGCAGCAGACCGTGACGATGTCTGTGGAATCTTCCTAGTATTTTTTAATTCCGCATGGGCGAGGAAGTGGTAGGCCTACAGGTTAACAGTGTCTGTATCCCTGAAAAGTGCATTATTATGGCCATTGGTGGCTGAAATTACTTATTCCTTTTTATTCATTTTGAAAGTGTTGAAATAACTTCAACTAGATCTTAATTTGGAAGCTTTCATAGACTAGAATAAAGGGTTCATTCTGTTGACAGGAAAAAAGGCTTCCCTGAATAGGATCAGAAAGAAAAGTCGTTTGTTGCCGAAAAAAATGTATAACTTATTACTTTCACTTCTAACAATGTCTAAGTATTTTTTATTAATACGTGCGCGGTTTTTGTCAGATCGCGAAATTAAATAAACCTCTCGCATCGTGTGTTGTCTGTTCATTTATTGAAAATAGTTTTCATATATACGGTAGTGGGAAATTGTCATAATAAGATTCAGTAATCAGTATTTCAGTACACGTTTCAACTTTTGTCAGGTTCACATGTTTACTTTGAGCTCTTCAAATCTGGCACATTGTTTCAATACAGATTAATGACTTTACTGTGATATATCAATGCTACTGCCCTACTGCAAAAATATTCTTGCAATACGACGCGTGCATTGTTGATCTCATATTCTCTCACGCCTGTAAAGAAGGCGGGCCCAAACACAAGTGAGGAAGGTTAGAAAATCTATGGTATTCAAAACTGACTCCTGTGTTTATACTCTGCTTGTCCACTTGTGTTCCTCAAATCTTATATGTAATCAAGCACAGAACACAATCCTTTCCCTACTGGCCTTGCCGTTCGTTTGTTTGATTGCTCATAAATAATTTAATTGCTGTTGCTACTGCTCGGGAGAGGGCAGAAGAAAAAAGAATGGGTGCCTGTTTTTCTTTTCTTTTTTTCTTTTTTATTCCCTGTTCATTTACCACGATCGATTTATATAGCTTTTATTGGGAAATGAGCAATTAGCAATTCCTAGATATCATCTTAACAGTCTCTAATTTCGAGCTGACATACCGAATATTCGGAGAGCAGACTTTCGTCAAACTCCGCTGAGCCGAATATTCGGCATGACGATATGATTCCAACTTGTGTCCATAATAAATTTAGAAGAAATCCATCCGTACTTCTCTAGTTGTGTACAAAAGATGCGAATTCTAATAGCTCATCCAAGTGCCTTTACACTGCTATATTATTCTTTTGTTCACAATCAAGTGCAGTTGTCTTTTTGTTTTGTTTTGTTTTGTTCTTTAAAAAAAAGGAAACTTCGCCCAGGCATGGAAAAAAATCAGGAGCGAACACTAATGTGTTAACATATTTTAACATTTTGTATATTGTTTCAACAGGTCAGAAACAGGTACTTGATCTGGTAAGTTATATCATGGGTGCAGCCCGGCACAGTTCTTTGTTGGCAGCTCTTCCATCTGCTTTGATGAATGAATAATCTGTAGTGATACTTGAAAAGGACAGATCTGGAAGCACCCGCATTTAAGCTCTACTAGAAAAATTCCATGAAAGCGATCACTCTCTTCTGAGAATGTAGATGTTTCAAGGCCACAAGCTGATATCTTGGCAACTGAAACAATAAATTTAGCTGGTGTTTATATCTGCTAAAATGTGCATTCAATTTTCATAGTTAAAATTCATCAGCGAACATTTATTCTACTAAATATGAAACATGAAAACTTATAATCTTAAGTCATAATATAAAACAGAGACTCTTAACTGTTTTTCCATGTGTGCTAGGAGAGATGCTAAGCACTAAACAATGTTGTTGACGCTGTAAAAGCAACAGATTTTGAAGAGACAAAAACTTCATCATTAGTAACACTTTACCGCAAAGAATAAGAGATAAAATGCAGATCGATCTGTTTTAAAAAACGATAGGACGACGTAAATGACCTGTTTTTTTCAATGTCGTCCAGATAGCTATTATAATATGTATTCATAACAAAGGACAAACATGATGCCAATATATTGGGTGGGTCAAAAGTAAGCTAACAGTTTGTAGGTAGGTACTTTACATCTTTTAAGACATTTTATTACAATTAAATCAGTTTAACAAAGCTGTATCTTGTAAATGTTTAAAGTGGTTTCAAACTGATTTAGAAGGATGGCTTGGCTAATTTTGACGTAAAGCACGACTCAAATAGTTAAAAAAAAAACACAAATAGCTTAAAAAAAAAAAAAACTAAGAAAACAAACAAAAACTGTTAGCTTACTCATGGCCCACCCTGTGACCAATGGTTGAGTGTCAGTCTGAAATGTGAACTGCTAAAAGATTTGATGCATTACAAGAGGAAATGGAGTTCGAGTTTACCTTCTCATGAAAATCATGAAGGTGATACCAAATGAACTAAATGACATTAAGTTTTATCTGATCTGTATGAGACAGAACTGAAATGAATGGCCAGGCTTACAGAACTTGCTAGCCTTTGAAATACGAGTTTTGTATAAAATGCAATGCCTGCGTCAGTGTAATTTTTTTTTCTAATCCCAACCGCCGGAGTCCATTTGAACGAGTCAAGAAAATAGCCCGTGGCCAATTTTGCACACTTTTTGCGGTGAAGCTTCGAGATGAGAACGCTGACTGCCAACTTAAAGTTTTTTGGAGGACAACGAGGATAAATGATTTAACTCCATCACTGTCAGATACACAGGCTCCGGGCTATAATGCTTTTATTCTGGTAATAGTTTGGGTTGATGAGTGGCGGACGATGTCAGATTTTTCTTAAGATAACTCCATTTAACTGCAAGGAACATTTGGACAACAAAAAACAATTGTGGTGTTAGCTGAACAGCAAGACCCTTTAGGCAAGTGTGCATACATCTTTTCCCTCCACTCCAATCCCATCCCGAGGTATCCTCAATCCAATACCTTAAGAATGTGGAGGACAATCCGCAAATTGCCAGGGTTTTTTTTAAAGTTTTATGCTTTTGAAGTTCAATGGTAAAATCAGACATAACCAGAAATCATCTGAATACGCCCCGATCATCCAAGAAGTCTAGACAATATTTCTCGATTTCTGTGAAAATGTGCTCTGACTAATAAGACCACAACTTTAATTCTTTCTTTTGGGCTATACTTCGTCATGCTGCTGTGTATAAAACTAATTACAGAATAAAGAATATTGATTTTTTTCCTATTCAATTTCTAGATACATTAAGCACGGCCTGACAGCATCTATAGTCCTCCTTTGAAGAGCTTGGTTTTTGTTTTGTTTTGTTTTGTTTTTTTCCTTCACAAAATCTTCGAAGTATCTGTAACGAGAACATAAAGTGGAAAATGGGGACCTTCGTTACGCCACCCGAGCATTACATTCTCATGGTTTTATTAAACTGTGATGACTTAGAAAATTTTTGTTTTGTAGTAAAATTGCGCAGATTGTTCTGTAAGTACAATGTCTTGACGTGTCAGCAGCTTGCCTTGGAATACTTTTTTAGACTCTTATCCGAGGTCAATAACTCGTTCTGTTTCCACGTGCATGCCACTTCTTAAGATTTCGAAACGAGGGCGAAAAGCTTAGCGTTTTGTGGACAATGATTTGGAGCCACGCCCAAATAATCATCAGCTGGCAGCCTGAAACACCCTGGGGCCGCTGGCCGAGTGATAACTACAAATATTGCCCAGCAATCACGAAAAATGTGTCACATTTTTCTGATACAGCGGGGCTCACAAACTCCAGCCGTGGGGAAAATAAGTCTGTAGGAGGAGATTGTGTGTGATACAATTATAACTATTAATGCCACGCTTAATCCGTCTCTGTCCTGTGAAATTTCAAGGGAAAATTTTTGGATAATAATTCTAACGAGTTTTGAAATAAAAATGGTATGAATACGATAACTTCGTCGTATTTGTTTCCTTTGTCGTATTTAAATCAAAATCCACATTCAGAAAATCGACGGGTTTCTTTAATCCTGATGGAGGTCATCGAAACAACACAGAACTACTCGGCAAGAGACTTGCCGTCAGAAGTAGCCGTGATCATTGAAACGTTACAACCGAGGGGCTTACTTACAGATGCACAACTCCAATATTTCGAAATAATCTTTTACGTATTTTTATGCACAATGATTGGTCTTTTCGGCATCACGGCCAATATTATAAACATAATCATATTCTTCAAGCAAGGTTTCAGTTTCACTGTCAACATCAGTCTCTGTGGTTTGGCTATCTCTGATCTGTGTTGCCTCACCACTGAGATGTGGACCAACATAAGTGTCAACCCGTTGCTGAAAAAAGCAGACATATCCTTTGTGCCGGGGGAGGTGCAATATCTTACTGGTGGAATTCCGACTGTGGTCTTCACCCGCATCACCTGTTGGATCACAGTCTTCATTACCGCTGAAAGATGTTTGAGTATCGCACTCCCTCTCAAAGTGAAACAAATTATAACTGCAAAACGCACAGCCTTCATCATCTTTTGCATATATTTCTTGAATTTCTTAGCTTTTTCTCCTCAGTATACCACGTCATATTTTGGTTGGAAGTTCTACCCACACAAGAATCGGACCCTGCTGGGACTGGTGAATCGAGGCAACGCCAACACAGATCTCGTTCTTTATATGGCTACCTCCATAATAGGCCTGGTCTCGTTCATCGCTGTCATCATCTTCACGTCTATCCTTGTCGTGAAACTCAACCAGAAATCGGCCTGGCGCACAACAGTAACAGCGGCTAACGAGCAGTCAGAATCCATGACCAACAGGGACAAGAGAACAGTGAAAATGGTAATACTCATCGCCACCATCCTCATTTGCTGCTACACGCCGGGTGTCATGATCTCTCTGGCTACCGTCTTCGAGCCCAGGTTCGTTTTGGCAGGCCAGTTCTCCAATGCCTACTTTGCATCCTGGGGGATTGGTCTAGTGGCACAAAACATCAATTCTAGCGTGAACATTTTCCTGTACTACAACATGAGTACCAAGTACCGACAGACCTTCCAAATTCTCTTTGCCAAATGTAGAAGAGGTGAATCTGCGGCTAAAACCAAGATACCGAATGGTCGTAAATGAGTGGCTTTTCAGCTTGCACGGAACTTCAAGACAATTTTTTTTTTGCTGAGCATCGACCATTACTGATCAAGTAAATGTTGCTAATCCTCCAGACACAGGTTCCTAAAAGCCATACTGATTTAAAAATGATACATTGCTATATAATTCAATAAAACCTTTTATCTAAATTCCCCTGTTTATGGAACATCTTACAAAGAATATAGTAAAAACAGGATGAGCCTAAACCAATAGTTATTGTGAGTGCAAAGCACAGCTAAAAAGTGAGAAAAAACCCTGCCAACTCCAAGGACTCAAGCATCGATATTGATGAAGAAAGGTGAATATCTTTAGACAACGTGGTCGTTGGCCAAATTTAATCTAACTATAACGAGATCTGAATTTCTTTCCTCTCATATAATCAAAAACGTTTGCAACGAAAAAAGCTCAATTTTGTCTCTCGCAAGATTGTGTTTAAAATTTAGAATAAACTTAATTGTCATTTCAATGTAAAATGTGTCCAAGTTATTTCATTCCCCAAATCATGCACAAATTACACACAAAACTGTTAATTAGACTTGAAAACTTCTTGAAGCATCGTTTTGAACAGAAGCGCGGAAGAAAAACGGGGTAATTATCATGGTTTCCATACATATGACAGGATTTTATAAATCTCGACGGTTGTTCTAAGATTGTGATATAAAAAAGGTGTGACAAATATTAAAAATAGAAAGGTTTAATTCTACAATTACTTACAGCAAAATGATCAACTTGTTCTGAATAATATTCTCATTGCAAAAGACTTTGCAGATCATAAAAACCCTCTCAGAGCAAAAAAAAAAAAAAGCTAAAAACAGGAACATCACGTACACAATGTAAACACTAACTTAATTAACCCTTACATGTTTGTGTGCAGTTCCCATTTATTTTTGTTGAAATGAAACATTGCCGCTGTAGTGTAGCATTCCGCCATGTGATTGTCGTTAAGCCCAACTATTTTTTTAAAAAAATTATTACGACATCTAGCAATACGCCAAGATATTTAGGCTTCATTTTGAAGATTGCTCATGTATGTATATCAATATTTATCCCTACTTTTGTCTCCATTGTCATTAGATACGACGTGTTGCCTCAATAAAATCGGGACGCAGGCTAGCTCTGAATATAACTTAAAACAGTAGCAGCATATTTTCTCTGATTTCATGGATCTCCTTGAGGCTGAATTAATGTGGCTTTGTTTTTCAAAAACAAAATAAAAATAAATTGATTATCCTATTCATTAAACATCAGCCTAGCTGAATTACTTTCTGTTGTTATTGTGGTTATATTTGTTGTTATTGCTATAGGTTAATCGGTTATTGCTCTATGTTCTGAACGGAATTGTTATATGGGAATGGGGTGGGGAGAGAGAGAAAGAGAGAGAACGAGCAACCTGAGCCTATTTCTGAATTTGTGTTTGTTGTGAACTTTATAAGGTGTCTTGATGATAACAAGATAGTAATTATTCATGAAGGCGATTATCAACGTTTCCCAGATGTTCCCTGTCCCGAGTATGAACGGACAACATGCAAGAAAAATCCTTCAAGCCCACACCCACTCAAGTGTCTTTTAGTTTTATCCATTTATCAGTAGAGTGCGAGGCTATAAAGTTTCACTGCCATAAAAAGGAAGAGCTAAGTCAACCACTGGACTTGTGGTCTTACTGATGTCTAAGGTGAGTTGCTCGTAAAAATAAATAAATAATAAAATATTAAATAAAATAAGATAAAGTAAAAATCACTCTTCCTAAACCGGGATGAATCCTTCCAAGTTCTCCTTATGATAAGGATGGGATAATTCATTAATGTGAACATTTTGACCTTCTAAGACAATAAATGGTCTTTGGTGTTTCATTCATTCGGAGTGAGGACCAGTGATGAAACGTCTTTAGATTGTCGCCGCTGATAATATAATCTTGTCACACGACGAGTGTTCTAGGTCAGGTCATAATTACAGACGGGTTCATTTCTACTGTCAGTTCAATAAGAGATAAAGAAAGTTGGGATCGTCCACCGTTACGATAGTGACAATGGGCATATGAGGGCGAATAAATGTCAAAATTTTCAATTTTTAGATAAACATTTTAAAAAGTTCAATTTTGTTTCCTTATCCATTTGTATACGAGACACGTCTGTGTCGCTATGTGAAAAGAAACTGAGGAGAGCCCGTCTTCTCATGATTTTGTCTTAATTTTTGTATTTTAACTGAGGAAAACATCTATTTTTTTCCTTAATAATTATTTTTCTGCAGTATAATCCTTATAACTTGTTTATTTTGTGTCTAAATAAGCTATAATTTGTCAACTGCTTTGTCATTGTGAGACATACATTTGTTTAGAACAAAACTGTAGTATCTTTATCCATTTTTGTTTCACTGCTGTTTGATTAAGGAAAATTAATTTTAAAAAAATGAATACATAACGGATCATCAAGTTGTTCCAGCCGATTAGGAGAAACAGGACCAACGAATTTCAAAATATTTCTATGCAAAGATATATGCGTGTCTTAAGTTGTTTACTTCAGGCCGTTTCAGAATAATATACCCCCCCCCCCCCCCGAAAAAAAAAACAGCAACGCGCTTTCCTTGAATGACGGTAATGTAATCATCCAATACACTCAAATACATGTGCTCACGCCTGCCATACATTTTGAGTGGCAGGCAATACCGGGTTGTCCCAAATTATAAATTGCTCACGAATGCCGTGGATTTTTTGCTAGTCGCACAAACTTAAATTTGAAAATGTTTCTGAAATTGCTCTATTGGATGGGTTCCATCGATAAACGAGCCCAAAATCTTCTAATTTAGCTTCTTCAGAGAGTGTTTACGAACCACATCTATGGAAATAGGCAGCTGACAGGCAGAAACAAAAAATAAAAAACTAAAGCGCTGAAGTAAATGATACATAATTTATGGATGTTTTCCATAAGTGAGGAGTTTATGTGCTGCAACAATACTTGAGGTTGGATCAAATCCTAGACAAAGTCTATTTAGTAAATACGTAGATAGATAGGTGTTAAATGATAGAAGTCAGATAGACAGTCAGACAGACAGATAAGGAGGTAGGTAGACAAAAGGTAAGACAGATAGATAGATAGATAGATAGATAGATAGATAGATAGATAGATAGATAGATAGATAGATAGATAGATAGA
>JBCEWB010836025.1:0-16131 GCA_039654565.1 Peronia peronii
CTGTCTAATTTTCTGCCTGTCTGTCTCTCTATCTGCCTATCTATGAATATATCGATTATGTATCACAAAAAACCATGGGTTTTTTTTTTTTTTTTTTTTTTTTATTGTGCTGACTGCTATACATGTATTTACAAGGCTTTTCTTGTGCTGCCTAGTTCTTTATTGTCCCTGAAAAAAAACCTAGAACACAAATGAAATACGTCCAAAGTCTGGTTTCATCGATACCAAAACATAAGGGATTTAATCAAAAACTCGTTTTCTTCAACCTGAATCTGATGTCTTTGTACTGTTGGCACTTCCATTCCCCATTTTTAATTGTTGTGTTTTGTAAAAACGTGTGCCATGTTATAAATTGTTGTTTCATGGCAGTGCCTGTCAATAAATGTAATTTGTAGCATATTTCTCTTACTCCCTGCAGTATGATGAGCTGGACAGCTACAAGAACCAGGCTATCAACATGATACAGCCACTTCAGGCAAAGCTGGAACGCTTGGCCAGGAAATGTCAAGAAAAGGTACAGTCTTCAAGATACTGACAGTGACACTTGTAGCTTGACTGTGATGGATCAGCTCAGCCAAACATTGAATTGCATTTGCAGTTTGCAGTCGCCCATAACAAAAAAAATATTATCCATATTGTGAAATAGTTACCTCAGTCATCTCTTTATTTTTAATTTTCTAGAGCCTAATGTAAAGTATCTTATCACATTTGGGGAAAAAAATGTTTGTGCCATAGAAGACTCTTAAATTTGCTCTAATATAATAGACTAAAGCTTGTACAATTGTTTATATTATTCTATTTTTCAAGCAACTTGACAGTGGATTTTTAAAATATGCAAGTAAAGTGGCCATGAGCACCCTTCCCCACCCAAGTTTGGCCATGATATGATACTCTGAATTCTCTTGGCTCAGACTACAAAAGCAACTTTCTTTTTGCAATTTTGATTTTAAACATCTCTTGTTGCTTATGATAAAGTGTCTGAATGACTACATCTCTGGTTCCCATGTGGCAAACAGGATTTCCTGCTGCGACGTCTGGGAGCTGAACTGCGCCAGAACATATACAGACCCTCCAGTGCTCTAGATGACCTCACTCATGCCGAGCAAGGCATGCCTCTTGAGGAATACAATACTGTAAGTCAAGGCATAACATCAAAATCTGTGGTTTTCATTTCACTACGCCAATGCATAACATACAAATCTGTGGTTTCACATCACTGTTAGTCAAGGCATTACATAAAGACTTGTAGATATGTGGTTCACTTTATTGACATTAGTGGTGTGGTACAGTGGTGGACATAGAAAAAAAAAGGGAAGACAAAGATAAATCCAAACCAGTCTTGTTCAGAAGTGGTACATGTGAAAATGAACTTGGACATAACTGTACACTTGTCACTTTACAACTGTTTGGACTTTGGTTACTTAAAAGAGGACATTGTTCATGTCAGATTAGAATGGAACAGATATTTCAGAAGACCTATAGTTCAGAAGGAAAGATAGTCATTTATGTACACAATCTGACTGGAATGTACATGTTGCATTAATTATGTAGATATTGGTATAATAGTATTTTATATTGCCATTTTGTAAATGTTGAACTTTACCTCTTTTGGTCAGGATACATGAGTTGAAATATTTTGGACAGATTTAAAGAATGAATGAATCAATATATTATGAAATATCTGCATTTGCATTACCTGTAGATTCAGATATGACAAACTGTGTAACTGTCTCGTTGAGGTTAGTTTATTTTTCTTTATTTCTTGTGGAACATGGGACCAGTAGTATTAGTCCGCCACTTTTTTTGGTCTTCAGTGATATTATGATCTTCTTCACAGCCTCCCATGTCAGATTGATGGCTTTGAGTTCCATGTGCATGTCCCATGTCGCTCCAAGTCTAGTTGTCTAACATTTTAAGTAATTCTACAATCAGGATTTCCCTCATTTGATGAATGGACCAGCTCCTCAGAGACCAGAGAGACGGAAACCTCATTCCCGTTCTTCCTCCATGGATGAACTACAACTCGGCTACCCTTATCCTGATGACTCGATGCTCCTTGTCTCTAACTCCAAGAGAAAACGTCCAGCCCCATATCTTGATAACCGTCCACGTTCTGCAGAGACCCTCGGCTCCGGCGCCAGGCCTCAGCGCGGGGCCCATGCACACCCGCACTCGGGGCCAGGGGTCAGGAGAACTGAGGGTCCTGTGGGATCAGGGGTGGTGAGGGGTCAGTTTGTGGCCATAGCAGACTATGATCCTGCCTTGTTCTCACAGTCAGGCCGGCCCAGGTTGGAGTTGGAGCTCAGAGAAGGAGATCACATATTAGTCACAGGTGAGATTTCTTCATTGTCTGTAGATCTTTCAGAGTGTCAGTGGGATGTCAGGATTTCTGTGACATGTGAACTGAATCTGATATCAAAGGAGACGTCACCAAGGAAATTAGTATGTAAAATGGCCCAAAAATTTTCATCTTTATGTTTTTATTTTTATATATTATAGCTGTATCCAAATTTTTAAAAAATAATGGTTTCCAACAGCTGTAATTTGTCAAATAGAAATTTATACTTTTTTTTTAAAGAACATTGACCAACCCAAACTTCAAACATAAAGTATCCTGTTAGTTAGAACATGACACATCTATACTATAAATCTGCAACAAAACCAACAGTAGGCTTATGGACTCGAAAACTGTTGAATGGATCCATATGAAATTTGGCACACAACATTGTTGAATGTGGATCTGTGTATCTATGTACATAAACCCGAAAAAAGTGTATTATCTTTGACATTATTCTAAAAATGCGATAATAATTGAATAATAAATCGAGAGGGTGCTTGATCCGAATTGTACATTTGATAGTATGATGCCCTCAAAACACATTTTCTTCGAGTAACATTCAGTTTAATCAACCAAAATATCAGCACCAAGGTGCATACGCTTTGCCACGCACTTTAAATGGCAGGGCTATATTTAAAAACTCTCCCACGGAGACCGTGGGTTCTCTTCTAGTGGATTATAATTCTGTTATTTTTTTGTACTTAGCCAGATATTTTAAAGATAAATAATTCAAAATAGGCTCGGCTGATAATATTACATCTTATAATAAAATAATACTCTTGCCCCTCCCCAGGTCCAATGGATAGAACGGGATATTATGAAGCAGAAGTAAATGGTCGCACTGGTCTGGTCCCCGCCAACTATCTACAACCCTTGGAAGGTAGCAATCACATGACAGCATACGACAGTGGCCCATGGTCATTGGGTGGCCCTCTTGACTACAGTCCAGAACATACCAGGGAGAGGTACAGGCTCTCACCACAAGGGGCTTTCTCAAGGCCAAAAGGTAAATTTATGATTACCCACGCTATGGTTACTAGATGAAATGAAATCATTTGAAATAAATTGTATTGTCCAGTGAATGGTTAGCTTTGAGAAGTGGGGGAAGATATTGTTCAGTACATCTTAGCAATTTAATTGAGCATTTGGGGAGAGGAGATGTAAATGGCACTGACGAATCTGAAAGCATTTTTTTTTCTGTTATGTTATCTGCGTTTTGATATGAATGGAACTAGATTTTGGATATATTTTTATGTTAGTCCTTTCTCTAAGCCAGTGAAGGAATAGGCAGCACAAAGCTAACCTTGTAAAGAGGGCAGGATGCATGACATTAAAAAAAAAATACAATATGTACAATATGAATTCCACTCCTCTTTTCATTGAACAGAATATAAAAATGTGCATACCTAAAATATCATAGACAAGCATGGAATATTAAAAAGTTATTGAATGAATGAAAAAATAAGTTGATTTAAAATTGGTCAATGAAAACCATGGAAAAAAAGAATTTCATGGTAAAAAGGATTTCATGATTTTATTTGCTCATTGATTTTGCTCTCCCACCGTTTACATGAGTTTCCAGCTACATGTCTGGTCTGTTAAAAATCCATGTGAGCTTTCTGCAAACTGCTTATGGAAAGTGCTGAAAAGTCATATGTTCAGACAGTAATTTAAAATCTGGTATATTTTTCTTCATGTCTTAATAGAAAAAAAAATGTATCCAAAATCTAGTTGTGGAGCAAAATGATGAATGTAAAAGAAATGAGAAGTTTCGGCTAATGCAAACACTTCAAAATTGCTGTTGTCTCATATAAACCTAAATTTATGATAAAGAGATCATCTTGGGTTGAAATTATTATTTGTCTTACATATATGTGTTGCTGGGAAATTATCTTCCCCAGATACGCATAATTCACACAGACCTGAAAGAAGCAGTCAGACACAAGCTCAGAGAAAACATTCAGGTTCCCAAGGTCCCTTCCCAGATCCTCCCCACAATTTTCACGTCAAAGGTCTTGTCAACGACCACAGCATCTTGTTGTCTTGGTTACCGCCCAAACTAGACAACAAGGGCTGCAACAACGGTGTGGAAGTCTTGGGCTATATGGTGAGCTCAAAACTTTGTCTCCTTGTGTTCAACCCCTTTGCGAGAGAGAGTTATTGCAAATTTTTTTTCCATAATTTGTTTAAGCCAAGTTGATAAGTTTTTAATGTTACCATTTCAATAATATCATTACAATGAAACATTTCCATCGCCACTGTTTGCAATCAGCAGATCTATTGGGCAAATCTATTTTGTTATGATATGTGTAAAAATAGCTTCTTCTCTATGTCTTCTGTTAATCTCAAAGTATTTTGACTACTAGAAATGTGCATATGTTTGAAACAATGGTCGTATGCATGAACAGCGAACAAAAAACAGCATTTTTGTGCAGGAGTGAAGGAAGCACGAATAAGCAAAGAGAATAAGACAATTTTGTAGGAATTCACCATAACAGTTGAAGTACAATATTCTTCCTAAACTATTGCTTACCACATAAACATACCAGATGGTCATTTTTATCACTGTACCACAACAACTGAATCTGTAGAATAGTTTTTAAATAATAAAAATAATAATAATACAGGTAAACTGTTAACTCTCATGCGAAATGCATAACACTTTGCAAATAAGTGGTCACAATAGGGAAAAAAACAGATCCAAATTTTACATGGCAGCAGACCTATTCAGCTTGTTTAAAAATATCTTTCAAAACCATTGCTTTGTATAGGATGATTATTAACTGACTTGTGGTATTATATCAAAGTTATACATCTTTCCTGCCAAGCTTTCTTAAATCCAAACTCCACTTCATATGTTGATCATGTCTTCATGATGGAATCAAATTAGCAATAAAACAATGCATCCAAGTGTTTAGTTTGGTACATAGGATGAGGGTCGTTGTAGGAGAGCTTTAGATGCTTGACTGAGGCAAGTGTGAAGGAATTAAGAACTGGAGCAACGTTATCATTTATGACATTATCACCAGGTGTATTTGGATAACCAAGAGTACGAGCAGATTCCCAGCCCCAAGATGTGTGAAGTTGTGGTGGAAGAACTGAACCCTGAACAGTCACATCACCTGGCAGTCAAGTGTCTGTGTGCTGGGGGCTACAGCTCCTCACGGGCCGAGTTAGTCTTTGAGGGCATAGTTCACATGGTGCAGGGTCAAAACCAGACAGACAGGGTTAAAGGTCAGGAAGACCTGGACACAGATTTGTCATCAGTGTTGAACAGTGCTCATTATAAGCGCGGGAACAGAAAAACGGTAGGTGGTTTGATAGTTTGACAAACACCTCAGGCTTCGTATTTATGTTGAGGAGTGAAATGTATATGCCAGTACTAAGTCAACTTTATTTCCCTGCCATATCTATAAAAGTAATGACTTGCACTGGTTTCTTCTTTGTCCTACAAAAATAACTAAAATATAAGTGAAAGCATGCCCAAAGTCTAGTTTCATCCATATAGAAAAAACACAGGTCGAAATAAAAAAAAGGCTGATTTTCTCAAAGTTTGAATTTGATCATTTAAACCATTCCCCACCAAAAGATCTACCATTTTGATGTGAGGAGAAGGGAGTTCTTTCCAAAAGATGATTTTTCATTAGACTTATTCATCCTTTGACTCATAAGTCTGTAAATTAATACTGGCAATTTGAGAGTGTGTAATGTTGAATAGAATAGTTGCTTTGACACAGCATCACATTGAAAAGAAGACTTTGTTTCCATGGCGTGTAGCGGGGATGACATCTGCTGAAAAAGAGCTGGCCTTGTGCATGCGTGTCAAGCTGGAGAGCTATAATTGTTTGATGTTTTAAAGTTGTCTGAGTGATTTCTATGACTTATTTACTGGGCATCTGCTCATATTTTTTATCCCTTTTCGCTCCCTTACCCTTATCACAAAGAGCCTCCCGTGGAGCAGTTTCAGGGTCATGGGAAGCCCATATATGGCCGCCACGTCTTCTTTGGTCAGAAATAAAAGTGTCTTGACCCTTGATGTGACAGATAGTGCACAATTGTGCTCTGAAATGGCAGACATGGACCAAATTATGTTCTCATAAGGCCGTGGGAACTTCATTTTAGAGGTTCTGGTAAAAATCTTCATTGATTTTCGGTGTGGTCACTGTCTCCAGTGGTCAGCCAGTGTCCGTTTCCAGCACTGGAGCTCCTGATATTGGTGGCGGAGGTCATAATCAAGTCTTTTCTGCACCATTTGCCCTTACAAAGCAAAATATTGTCGATCTGTCATTGAATATCAAGCCCTGACTGAGCCATGTTGGAGTTATTGGTCAACCATTCAATGACCACCCTTTCAAGGCCTTAGAACGGACATATCAGTTTGTTTATACCATTTTTATATTCGCAAAAGGCATAACTTTCAAGAGCAAAGCAAAGCCCAAAAACAAATTCTTTTTTAGCAAAAGCCCAATTTCAGGACCCGCCCCCAACCCTCTTAAATCTTGTAAGTGTTAAGTGGCAGTCTTTGAAATACTGACTGTTATAAATTACATTTACTGGACTCCTTTTCACAAAAACATATAGAACATCAGCCTAAATTAACACTTTCCATAAGAATTGTTTAGATCATGAGTGTATTATTATTCCATTGATTTCCTTTAAACATGTGTAGTGTAGGATTAAACTTGAAAAAGATTCTTTACGTTGAAATATAAAAGCAAAACTTGTAACAACATTCCACAGTGGTTATTTGTGAGGCCACTCTTTGTATATAACATTTTATGAATTTGAATATAGAATCACAAGTTTTGTTTTTTTCCTGTATAAGATCTTTGAAATGGACATGATGATAATGGAGATCAAATGGTGATGAAAGTGTGTGCTCTGTGCATGTTGCAGATGATGGCCTTATACGACTACAGCCCAGAGCAGCAGTCTCCTCATGATTACACCTCTCTGGAGTTGCCCTTCTGTGCAGGAGATGTCATACTTGTATATGGAGAGCCAAGACCAGACGGATTCTATCATGGGGAGGTAAGACAGTAAATACCAGAAGTCTTTATCATATTGGACATATGGATTATATAACTAGAAGGTACAAGCATATAAATTAGTAGAAGTATCAAGGAATCAGATGTATCAAGAGCCCAGTCTGCTGAAAGACTTGCTTATGAGACTTTGCATTGGAATTCCCTTTCACACTCCCTTTCTGGTCATATTAAATCACCATATAGCATACACTGTCATTTCCCAAAATATCAACATTAATGATGTCAGAGAAATCCTGACATTCCCAGGAGTTTCTTCTGATATTTTTAGGCCTAAATATGTCAATTGAAATGTGATGTATTTGTCCAATATTATATAATGAATTCATTTTCTCTGACATCTGAATTATATGATGGGAATATAATCATGAAAATATATTAAGGAAGTCATTTGACCATTTATGTGTTCAAAATATCATATTATGGATTTATTTTTGCTTTAGTATGCTTCTATAATTATAATTATTTTAGAATGAAATGAGATTTCTCAGAGATATGGCATTCTGAAAGAATCTGCTCTTTTAGAACATGATTTATAGTCACAGGCTGGAATTGTTTTAAATGTCTGATAACATTTGTTCTGTATTGGATCAAGTCAACTCAAACTGTAGGTAGAGACATCATTGTAAAATGAGGTGGGAAGTATTAAATTGTCTGGATGTGAGACATATGTCATGTGTTTTTGTTTTTTTTTATTGTGAGACATGCAAGAGGTAAGAATTGTGTTATGGAATTAAAGTTTGTCTTATCTGTCTTTTCCAACAGATTGAAGGGAAGAGAGGTCTTGTTCCAGCTTACTTTGTTGAAGACATATCAAAAATGAGCCGGCCTTCTCAGGTAAAGTGGTGTGTAAATCTGGTACAAATGAGATTATTATATAAGATTCAATATAGACTTCAAGAGTAAAACAGAGTAAAGAAATAGCTGCACATATTCAGTACAAGTTATGCTGAAAGAGTTGATAAAATTATTGATTTATTTTCTACAATTTTTATCTTTATTTGTGTTGTTTTCCTTTTGAGGCTGTCGACTTTAACCCTCCAAGTGTTTACGGCTGATCAAATTGGTCGTAAATTTCATTCTGTGGTGTTACATTGCGATTTGTTATAAGGTCAGTGGATCAAGGTCAAGGACAATATATGTCAACAAATCGGAAAAAAAATGTATCATGTTGTAGTTTATTCATTCTACCTTCAGAAAATGTAAAGTGTTATGGCCTTTACTTTATTTTGGTATGCCTGTTTCTAAGCATTTTCCAACACACGGTAAAATCTTTAATTTCCCCTGACCCCACAGATTGTTTATTAGCGACGCTTGGATGGTTAAATTTGAGTAGAAGCATTGGAAAAAATCTATATGTAAAGAAGATTTTTATATGTGAAGATCTTTTCAGAGACTCAGATGAGTCTGTACATGACTTTTTGAAACTTTGGTTTCAGTCTGGGTTTTCTAGTCGTTCACTCTTATCTTTGCAGAAAAATGGCCTGGAGAGGGAGGTGCGACAGACGTGACACTCTCTATATATTAAAGCCTCCTCTCCCTGAAAGAATCTCCAAATCTCCACGATCAACTGTGATACCAGTGCTGAAGCAGAAAGTGACTATAGCTTACTTTGTCTCACAGCTGGATAGCTTGTTCAGCCACAAGATTTGAAGTCATTCTCCAGCAGCTTTGTTTTTTTCTTTCTGTCAGTTTGCATTTTTTCTTTGTTCTGCCATGGTTTGCACTTAAAAAATAAACAATAAAAAAAAAAGGCATACGCAGGTTACACAACGTGAAATATGTATATTTGTAAAGTGGTTTGCTCTCTGCGCAGAGCTCCATAAATTATAATGCATTCCCTTAATTTGTTATATTTTTTTGTTTTGTTGTTGATTTAATTTATTTATTTCCTCATCGCAAGTTCCTTTCTAGTTTGTTTCATCATTTGTATAATATTGCATCTGATCATGCATGTGACGTTTCTTTCCTAAAACAAAGTATAATCAAATTTATTTCTTTTTGTAAGCTAGTCTAAGGCACTTAAATGTTTCTTCTTTATTCTTAGTGACCATAACTGTGATAGCATGTGTACTTAATATGGAGCTTATAAATGTAACATCTAAATCTAAGTTAGCCACCTCAAGTTACTGTTTAAAAAGGGAAAAAAAAAGAGAAAACTGAATACATGTATCTATATAGAAACATCTACTTTGATACGCTATATTTTACCCAAGTTATGCAGCTGGTAATATAGTGTTAAATTTTGCTTTGTTTTGCATCAGTATAAATGGTGTCATAATAATAGAAAACAAACAAATTATTCTATGTCAACTTTTGCTGCTTTTTTTTTTTAATAAACTATACTTCAAGATTTCTCCTAAATGTATTGTTAACTTTTCAGATATCAGCATTTGATTTTGATATAATAATCCCGATGCTGTTAGCGCCTGACATTTTGTTCATAACACAAGAGATATTGTTGGTGCAAAATAGCTGTACTCTATGCAAAAAAAATGTACTGATTTAAGTACTGATTTAATGCCTGTTCAGCAAAGGCAAAACAAATTTTTGTATCATAAAATGATCCTATATTTTATTACTGTTTTGTTCATTTTCTCAAAGTGAAATTAAGAGTTGTGTGTATTGTGAGATTGTGTTTGATTGGGTATAGAGGATGATCATATTTTGAATGCAGATCCTGAAAATGAGATTTTTTGATCAAAATATCAAAACTGAGATTTTCTGTTTGGGGCCAGAAACATCAAATTTTTGCCCCATAACGGCATCAACATGGCACCATTAGGAGACTATGAATGATTATGAAAATTCAGTGGCAATTTCCTGAAAATGTTCCTTTTTCCACTTTTTTCCCTAAGGCTTTGTTTGTTTTTGAATCAACCGACCACGTTTTGAATATATCTTTCCAGTAGCATGTGTTTCAATTATATGCATTTGTTTTTTTATATTTCATTCTTGTTTTCAAAGAAAAATGGGATATTTTGAAGGAAAATTGAGAAATATACAGATTTGTGATGAACGTATCTCTTAAGATTTATTGTGATCAAAAAACAAAATGATAAAGGTATGGCTTTTGTGGAATGCTTTATTTGTTTAAACAAATAAGTAGCAATAAACCACACAGAGGTACATTAGGTACTATTTATGAAAAGATTAACACACAAAAATATAAAAAAATGTAAGCTTTGTAACGATATTTGCTGTTAATTACGTTGATAAAAATGTAAATATTGAATATTATGTGGGGATGAACAGCTGTTGTTCACATCTGATATAACAGAACAAGCACTGAAACTTCAACCAGTAAAAAAAATTGATTCCGTTTCAGAATTAGAATGTTTCTATTTTCAATAGAATGACATGAAAGGGCAATAAACTAACAACTGCCATTATGACAAAACATTGCAATTCCATTCTAGAACATGTAATAACACACTAGTCTGAAAACCCTACAACTATTAATGATACATCATTTTTTTTTTCATTATTTTTTCCTATCTCTGAGATGCCACATGAAATCAGGTGCTCATCAGACTGAAGCAGCCGGAGAAATCGTCTGTTTTTCAACAGTGAATGAATTTGTAACCCAATTTTTTTTTCTTCACAGAACCCTTCTATATCAATCTGCAAATGCCTTTTCAGAGTTAAATTTGCTGAAACAGATTGAGTAAAAGCCTAAAAATTATAATTTAGTGGCATGTCCTAATAAGGATTAATAAGATAAGGATTAACAAAAGTGATTGGCCATTTTCTCACTAAATTCAGTTGCAACAACAGGTCACCCGTATCGTTTTTAATTGCTGATATCTTGACTTTTACTTGAGATAGAACAAAACTTGTTTCACACAATAGACGGGAATTGAATAATCTTCACAGTCATACCAATAACTCCATATACTAAAAATTTGATGAAAGCCCGATTTCATCGTGTCGCATCTCATTTGTGTTTCCTTCACATCTTAGGCTCGCAACAGCTGTTTAAGTAAGATCTGCTGACACCCAAACATATGAAGCCTGAAGTGTCTTGCGAAACTGTAGAAATAGGCTAATTTGAAGATCACAAAAGTTTCAATATATAAAATGAGTTTGGTCTTGCCCCACTTCACGACCGGTTCTGACACAGAAACACTTAGTTCTGGCTTTGTAACTAGACTATAACATCATGTTGCTAAATGATTGGTTGTCTGAAAAGTAACAATTGATGAAAATGCCGGGAACTTGATTCAGTATATAGATTTGCATGCCAATTCACATGTCCTCCAATTTAACTAGCAAATATGAAGTGGACACTGTGACTTATCTTCGTTTGTCAGGCAAATTAAAATCAAGTGTCTTCCATGTTTGAGAACATTTGTGATGTTCAATCTTTGCACCAGAAAAAGCATTTATTATAATAATAAAGAAAGGACATTTTGCAATACATTTGAAAAGTAAGAAAAGCATTGTTAGCACGCATGTTTTTAAAGAAGATGGCTTCAAATACCAATTCTAACTTTTCAATTTGATCAGTTATCAAATATATATTATATTTTGTTATACATGGATATAAAATAATTTTTGACTATGATAACAATAAACTTTCATACTTCCAACAAAAAAAAAAATTACAAAAAATATAAAAAATTAACTCATGCAAAAAGTGTAAAATTCATAAATGTAATAAAATTTGTCAGCTTATCTCAGTTCATAACTTATTATTGATTTATTATTTTCATTTACGAAAAACTCGGATCAACTGAAGAAATCAATCATTTTAATATTCGAGACTGAGTCTGAAAGTCTGGGGCTTATCAATTGAAAATTCTACTTTACTAACTATGATGTATATTGCTCATTGTGTGTAGTCAGTTCTTACTACTACTGGCATATAGACTTCAATTTAGTCAACTGGCCCATTTGACTACTGGTAACTGATACTTGTGGTTTTCAATGGTTCACTTTCAAACATACTTTCATTATAAAATCCAAGAGAAATTTTAATAAATTCCTTGGTTTAAGATTAGATGTGATCAAATTTCAAAGTCAGAATATGATGGATGAATGAATATCTTAGCATAATGATATCCTTGTTATGGAGATCAGTTATTCTAAGAAATCAGTGTCAGTAGAAATGTTCCACTTCTTCTACAACTGGTATGTCCGACTGGTAAAATCTTTCCATGAGGTCTTTAGCCAAGTAAACATGTACAGTATTCCCTCATTTATTGCGGGTTCACTTTTCACGGCTTCACTGTATCACGTTTTTTTTTTTTTTTTACATGCACATGCATAGCAGGATGCACCGTTATAAATAAAATGTTTTAATTTCCATTATTTTCCCCATGCGAGATCTACATGACGGTAAGTTAGTGCGTAACACTAGAGAGGGTTGATAACAGTATGGAGGAGGTTTATAAAGATTTAAAATATATGTAAATAACAAAATAAATATAACATCCCTACTTTGTGGATTTTCACTTATTACGGGCAGTCCTAGAACCTGACACCCATGATAAATGAGGGAATACTGTATTCTTTGAGAACACATGATTTCTGTAAAAGTGGTTTTCATCTCAACATTAAAAAACAATACATAATACTGACACAACATTTTTTCTAAATAAAAGGAAATTTTACCATGCCTGTACTGAAATATACTTTATTATGCATCATTTATTGTTGCATATCCACTGTCTCTTTGAAAAGGCAGAAACAAAGACCCCCCTCCCCCCCCCCAAAAAAAAAAAAAAAACTAATGGCTTTTATCATATAAACATATGATTATTATTATCAAATAATACTTTACGTAAATAGGTCTTGATGTGGGATCCCATTTGTGCTTGCCAGAAAGTCTGACATCATTCTTCTAAGTTCCAGTTCTAACAAATCTGGATGTACCGATAGTTAAACTGCAAGCTGTACATGATCCTCCCATTATTCTCTTTTATGCAGAATAAAATTATAAAATTTAATGGCATACAGGTTCCCATATATGCAACATACTGTTATGACAATATTATGCTCTATTGGGCAATGCACATTGGTGGAAAATGTTATTTTTCAAGGTCCAGCTGTGGGCTCAGCACTGCACTGGAGCAGTTAACTTTCTGATCATTGATCTTTCCTAATCAGCTCTCCTGTATCAGAACAGCCACAGAAGTCACTTCACCAAACTTGACTTCCGGTTCCTCAAAATGGCTATCACACCTAATCTTTCTCAGCCATTGTAGGCCTGTCCTGACTTCTCTGATACTTGTAAAAGAATGCCAAGACAAAGCATGGCTTTTTTCCTCACTGACAGAGCAAAGTTGGACACAACAGATCACCATGTTTACTCAAACCAGAAATGTATCGTAGAATTGTACAATAATCTGGGGTCATGAATCATGTGTATGTATAATATGTAAAAGTCCTGAATCAATCAGTCACTCAGACTGGAATGATATACAAAATGTGAGATTATTTGCCATCATGCAATCAATACATTTAGCAGGAAACTGGAATTATTGACAGGCCTGATATGTTTTATAGCAAATATATAAAAGATGCAAAGTTGATAAATACGATGATAACAAAAATATATATAGCTAATGAGATTCTTTTACTAAAAATACACTATATGAAAGATACTGCAATATCAAATTTAAACATATCACCTTTTTTTTTTTTCAAACCATTGTTATGTGACAGATAAGTGCTGATACTTCAAGGGTATATGAAGCATGAAGCTATACACTCTCCAAGCAAATGTATTAGGATAGGCTGAAATGAGTCAGATGTTAAATTTTTCATGTTTAGAGTTAACAGGTGGTCAACAGAAAGGGAAATGGGTGAACTTCAGTCTGGTGAAAAATGTTCAGAGTATGTCAAAATACTAATGTTTAGACTTAACTCCAGGACACCCAAACAGTAAAAGCACTGCTACTGAGGAAAGCAAAGACAAACAAACTGTTGTAAATCCTGTCAATAACTGCATGAGATGACACAAATACTATAGAGGAAAGGAAACAGTTCTGTTTTCTTTGGGACCCCCAGAAGGATTAGGGCTCAAATGCTACTGGGCAAGGAATACCTATGGATGTTGTGAAGAGTAGCTAAATTAAGATATGTAGGCCATGTGCTATGGAACAACGGGACAGAAACATTTCAAGTCAAGACTGAGGAGAAAAAAAAAAAAAAGATGCAAACCACCAGCTTTTTGCAAGCACAATAGGATTAGATCAAACAGACTAAGAATTCATGAACTCAGCATGGCTAGTACAGATGGGAACAAATGGAGCAGACCTATCGGTGTCATTGACAGCAGCAGTTAACTTCACATCTGGTGATGCCAACAGATGACAGATGATGCCCTCCTCCCCTTTCATACACTCATCAATGCAATATTTTTTTCAGGAAGCAAAATAAAAGGTAGGCTAAATGCAAAAAAATGTATGCTGCAAATGCAAATAATGTATAAGAAAAAAATAAGTGAGAAAAATTCATTCTACATAGATAAAAATGTCCTGAAATTAGTCAATCATGTAAAAATTTGTTTAGATTCCCAGCACTTTTGCGTAGTTAGATGATCCATGGTTTATAGTAAATGCTCTCAAGTCTTTCTTTGCAATGAAATCACAGCAACCAACAATGCAGAATCATAAGTTGTAACTGTGAAACTATGTAAGCCCCACAATAAGTGTGATCTCGATGAAAGACTTTGTCCCCGCTCACAGTAAATTTAAATTGCATAAAATTTACACCAAATCAGTACAAAAGTCATGTTGAATTTCCTAAGAATAAAGTTTCTTCCTGGTATTAATAGTCTGGTAGGTTGTTACAGCAACTGAGAAATCCTACATCATCTCGCTCAACAGATGAGCTAGAAGACTTTTCCATGGCTTGGCACATGTAAACTAAAAGTTAAAATGCAAGTAATGTCTGGACGTTTTACACAGTTTTTTTTTTGTCTAAACAAATGGATAACAAAAAATGCATTCCTTCTTTTAAGATGATTTCTATCTTGAAAAAAAAATCCATCAATCCATACTTCCTGTGTTACATTATGTCAAGCAACATCCAGTTGCATGAGCTATAATTTAAAATACATCACTCTGACAATATTAAAAAATACATCAATTCTATCAAACAGTAAATTATCATAACTTTAACTGCAGAAATAACCTCTATAACCCACACACATTTGATATGCTTTGCTATATTGTTAACTACACTCTAACACGTTAAAATGAAATTTGCGAGGAATGGAAATCATTTCGTTTTATCGCTATTTTGTTGAATCCGAAGAGGCTAAATTGAAACAGGGATGCAAGTTTAATTATCGAATTACCTTCCCTGACTGAAGAGTGTCCGCACCGCAACCTTATGTCTTAAGGCCACTTCATTTTCATTTTTGTTGTTCTTGTTGTTGTAGGTATTCATACAATATAAAATGTGTGGTTATGTAGCTGTTATGTCGTTTGTGATTTTTCTGCTTTTTTTTTTTTTTTAAATTCTTCAAGACAAAGTGGAGTTTGGAATGGCATACTTTCTGCAGATATCCACCTTTTTCAGTAAACCTTCATCAACTTCACAAATCAGTATCCTTTTGAACTGCAGCGATAAACCTGTTCTCCTACATTTTAACATGTTTAGTTTCCATGAATTCATCATTGATTGCCAGCCTAGATCTCAAATAGCTTTATCGTCAACCTAAAGCTCACAATTTTCAATATGAAACTGAAGGATAACTATCGACTTCTCAAAACTGGCTTTCAAGAAACACTGACA
>JBCEWB010836136.1:0-16131 GCA_039654565.1 Peronia peronii
CTGAAGCAGATGAGGACCCACTCCCCCCCCCCCCCCCCCCAATCCCCCCTTTCCCTTCACCTTTGCACACAGGCTCCCTGAGGCTGGGGCAGGCATGAAAACCAGTTGGGGGTCTGTCCAAGAATCCAAGGCTTTTCCCAGAGCTGTCGACTTCTCTGAAGGAAATCCTTTGTGCTTGCACAATTATCACCTGAACTTAGACACTCCGGCTGGCCTTGTGCACCATCCTCTGTAAGTCCTGAACTCGTTCCCTTGTCTTCTACCTTCACCATAGATTTAATAAACCTATAAATACCAGGCCTTTGAGAAGTAGAACTTAATTCTTTACAGGCTAGTGTGTATGATATTTAAATGGATAAGCTCCAAGATAATGAAAAGTTAGAAAATCATGTGTATTTCATACGAGAAAATTGTTACAAGAACAATTAATAAAGAACAATGTGCAGCTCGTGCATATGATGTAACTGTAAGCTGTTGAAATTAAGTATATATCTCAACATATGCTATCACAGTATCGCTCTGTCTTAAATTCCGTGATCCGTTGTCAAGGGTCAAAATCTTTGGAATCAAATCGTTACAAAAACTGTAGTTATTTTTCTGTTAAAAGCGAAACGTTCCATAATAAATCGATATTTTCGAATACTGTCTGCGTGAAATTAATCACTTCCTCCACGTATTCTAAATTCAGTGAAGAATAAATCGGGTCAGAACAGTGCAATTTGCGTTTATTTTAGACACTCGTTATGTAACTATTTCTTTTTGTTCTCCATTGTACTGGTAGAATCCGTTTCTGCTGATAGGTAGTAAAAGAAAATTGAGAGAATGGCTGTCTTCCTGTATGTTTTTGCTAGATTCGAAAAATGTCAGCTGCCTAATGCGAAGTACAGAGGACGCTTATCCGATACCATTTTGTGGAGGGCAAGAGAACAGCATCTGGTTGTTCATGTGTTCATAACCTACCTGCACTCATATCTCTGACAAGCTGCTTTTTCGGTCACAAAAGTTTATCCCATATAAAAAAAAACAAGGGGTGACATCTTCCAATTCATGTGCGAACAATTTTACATTCATATTAATTAAAGATATAAAGATTCCGTAAATCTGATGTTCTGCTGAGGTGTATTGATTCATCACAAATACTTAATGTAATATTTCAATAATGCTGTTTTACAAGGGCACTATTTTGCTTCAGAATATTCCTGCAGATATTACCTTGCCATGTGATAAAATGATAAAATAAGTCTGGAAAGGTGGTAACAGGCGTTTCATACAGCGAAAAAATGCCCTCAACAACAGAACAGTTTTAGCAAGAAACAAAAGCAAAAACAAAAACAAGAAGCCACTGCAACAAAATTGCTGCTTAGGATTTCCACTTAAAAACAGGAAATCCGGCTAATGCATTGCCATTTGGAAATTTCAGATGTGTTTATTTACCTTGTTCTAAGTCATCTTCTGGTTGTCACTAGAAGGAGACATGCGTTTTATATTGCAGGGCAGTTATTAAAATGCATATTAAAGAACTTTTTTCTGCTCACAATGATAAATAATGTTTTCCTGAACCTCCAAAAATCCACTTTGAAAAAACAGAGTATTCTCGCCCATTAAAAACAGGAATCTAAATCTAACGTGTAATCAAGGTCTCTTTAGCTGTCACAGAGGACAAAAGAAAAGAAAAAGATGTGGACATGACCACCTATGCCTAATAGACACAAACCTAATGCAGCGTCTGTGGCACACATTAGTGAATTTTTGTGGTGAGCTGCGCGTCCAATTCACATGAAAGCAATTTATCCAACACCCTGTTTAAAACATTCGGCTTTAAACATTCTGTTTTATCAATATTTCACCCTCCCTACCCCCAAACCATGTAAGTTTTTTGCAAAGCAAATATGACTGAATAGCTGAAAATGTTACACAGTTACCTTTTCAGATCAGCATGGATTCTACATGTATAACTGGTGAGTTTTTGTCCCCTATGAAGTGCACAGCTAGATGACATTGAAGATCAACATTTAATCCTCAATGTTCTTACAATACCACTTTGAGAAGATTTCCTGGATAGTTTAGTGGCCCTCTGTTCTATGTTAATATCATCGCCTTTTGTCATCCTTTGCTGACGAAATACAAATTAATCAAGTTTGACGTTTTTGTTTGTTTCATAACCTATTCGTTCTGTCTTGCAATTTTTAATCAAAGTTGTTCGCGGTAAACTGAATAACTGTTCATTACTATGATTAAAATTGGCATTAAATGTTAATAACTATGAATTAAAAGCAGAACTATGCAACGAAACCGGTGTCACGGCTGTTAGTCAGCAAATGTTAAAAGGATAGGGAGTCAGCAAATGGACGGCATATGTGACCCTCCCGTTCGAAATGAGTCACAAGATGCAAATCGTTATTTGGAGATGCAGACCAAAATAGGTTCACAGGTCGAGGTTGGTCAAATTTGAATTAACGATTGTATCATGACCTTTGATCATTTTTCTTCATACGAAACAAATTTGTAAATTATTTTGACAACTGTTAGCGAGTGACGAAAGAATTTTGCCGAGTTTTGATGATTTTTTTTTTTTTTCAGTATTCTTTACTTTGATCGCATCTGGGCAAGCTGGCATATTCCAAACGGTCTTTTCCTGCTCTCAGAGTCTGAAAATAGGACTAGCATGAAATAATTCTGTACTTTAGTGGGCTAATATCTTGAGAAAATCACGCCTTTTTTAACTAAATGTAATCATACTTATGCTAATTTGTCTCCCAGGCCGAAGCCTTTAATCCGATACACTGATTTAATCACGGAACAGCAAAGAGACGCTACTCTTACTTACTATTGCACTTAACCGCAAACCTGATCTTACTATGGTATGTGATCGTCTCTTCTTCTCCTATTTTTGTTATTTAAAAAATCGCATGGCATACAGAGATGGATGGAGAATGGAGGATCGTTAAATCTATGAATTTTGTACGATGATTTTCTTCCTGAACTGTGCTCATCTCCACTGTACAGGGATAGTATTGCGGGAATGACCAGCCTGGTCGCGAAGAAGATCGCGAGGGTAAAGAAGGAGAGGATGCTGATGATAAATGGTGAACATAACAGTCATCACATGTGAGGAGTTGAAGAGAGAATGGGCAAATATAAAAAAGTTTCGCTATGAGGGAAGGAATGTGGCTGGTCAGGACTTAAATATAGATTTAGACTTTTGAATTCAAAGTAAATCAAATTATTGGGCTAATCCAATGTGGAACTATGTATAACATTATGCTGAGGACTATTTTAGAAGTGCTCGTGTATGATTATATTATTATTGAAGGTTGAAAAGTTTTTGGAATGCCAGTCATGGCAATTGTACTTTTACTAATGAATTTTATTGCATTTTCGGTATTGCATCAAATGTTATTATAATAATCTTTCCTGCACAGAATTTTGATATGTGCATTAAACTTGTTGAAAGTTTCTGTACTGTGTGAAAAGTTAACATTCTTGATTTATGGCAAGTTTCATGCAGTTTTGAACAATTTTTATTTTGTCATTACTCTGTAAATGTAAAAGAACTGAAGTTCTTTGAGTGTTTTCTCGAAATGACTGATTTGAGAATGCGCAAGTTTATAGAGCCCTTACTTTTTAAATATTCGACCAATTTATCTCATTTTTGTTCTTTATCATCCTTAAACTATGCACTCTTAAGATATGTATATTGCTCAAATTCCAAAATTTGTTACTTAAGACTCATTTCGAGCTGGAGGGTCACATATTGAGAGACACCCGGGGAATTCACGCTTGCTACAATTGATAGATTTGCTACTCACACAAGAAATATACAAGATGTTTTTCAACTGCTAGCTACCACTGGCTGGTGATTTCAACATTTGAAACAGAAAAAAAAAAAAGAAAAGAAATGCTTTAAAAAAGTGAAATCTCTATTACTAGTAATTAGGCTCTGCTTTTCTTTGAATCACGCTTTCCATCTCGTTACACTGGCAACTTCAACCACCAGTAATTTGCAAAACAGTGAGCATTGGCGAATAACTAGCTGTTGTTGTTGTTGTTGTTGTTGTTGTTGTTGTAAAGTTTCAGTTGGATGTACGGTTGCTGTCAATGTTGTTATTGTTGTTATTTTTTAACTTTCATTATTTTTTTAAAAATTATGTCATTCAGAGAAATGAAAGTAAATGTAGCCATCATTCAGCATTATCTTCAACATTGTGTCAATGTTCATAGAGTCGCATGGTTAATCTATGATTAACGTTAATACTTTTCTATGTCTTCACATATGATGACCGGTGCGTATAAAATCAGCCGCAGTTAACGTGAATACACTGAAATTTTTGCACTCGTATATCTTTTCCTATTCTTCTATCGTTATTCCTCTACTACTACCAGTAACACAAGTACCACTACTTCTTATTATTCTTTTTCTTCCTCTTTGCTCTTTCTTCTTTGTTTTCTTTTTTTCTTTTTCACATCTTCTTCTTTCTTTTCTTCTTTGTCTACTTTTCCCCTCCTTGTCTTCGTCTTTTTTTTCCCTTCATCTTCTTTTTCTTCCTTGGCTCTCTCCTGTTTGACATTTTCTCTTACCCATCGTCTGTTTGCATTAAAAATAATCTTATTGCTCTGCAAATCAAAGTTTCATCCAAAAGCTTTTCACTCTGTCGTGTTTTCCTTTCTTTGCATTCTCTTCCTTCGTCTCTCTGCTTCATCTCCCGATAAGGAAATTAATTGTTCTTTTCCTTCGGCATTTGTTTAGATCGTGCGTCAAACTTTATACATCAACGGTCTCTTAGATGGTTTAGTAAACGTCGCTGTTGTTCTAATGATAATGTCAAAATTATTGCTAGTTCTCGAAACCCTTTCTGCTTTGTCTTTTAAACACGAAGAAGAAGACGATAGCGCTCGCCATATTCTCAATGTCTTTCATCACAGATTTTGGGCTATTGAACTAAATAGAAACGAAAAACAACAACAACAAAAACCAGCTGATTTCTAATGTCGCAATTGTGAGCGGAGACATGATCATAGTATTATATACTTGGCACAGCTTTTTCTCATATCCGATATTTTTATTTTCGGGTTGATATATAGGCATACTTTACCATTACTGATCAGAAGTAACTGAACACAATCTGATTGACCACATGAATCAATCGAGACCCATTACAATTGTTTATCCTCATGTCCTTGATATCCCCCTCCTCGCTTCTCCCCCCCCCCCCCCACACACACACACATACACACACACACACACATACACACACCTTTCCTCTTTCCCAACCTTTTCACCCCATCCCTAAAGAAAAGTTGTTATTAACAAAAGTAAAATTATCAGAGCAGTGAGTGAAAATCTAGGAACATCTCGAAAAATTGTATGAAGTAGATGTGACTATAGATATCATTAAGAAAGAGACAGGTTCAGATTAACAAGTCATGTTTTTTTATTTATGCCAACCTTATGCATCACGCCTTCCTCAGGTTCTCTCTTCCCACCTACTGTCTCTCATCAGACTCAAATCAGTGGTCAGGCCTTATACATAAACTTAATGATGAAATAATTTCAGTAAATGCAAAGTAGTACACTGTTTCCTCAATCCAACCACATGCTTCATCGTTTTTGAACAGTTTCCTAACGAATCTGTTTTTAAAAAAGCTAAAGATAGAGGATACTAGACAAATAAATATTGAAAAGCATACTGAATACATCAGCCCTATGGCGAACTGAAAATTAGAAATCAAATTTGATTTTCAAAGCTTCAGAAAGAAAACGGAATTAATTTGATTAAAGATGAGGTTTATCTTGCTTGAATCTTCACATTTTGCAACTGTCAGATCTTCTGGCTTTTTATTCTTCTGTTATGTTGTCTTTCGTTTAGAGGTATCTTTAATGTTTGCACTTTTTTTCTTTCTTCAAGTCCAGCCTTTAGTGAATGAGATCATCAACATATGAGTTCCCACTTTTGAAGACAGTAGCCTAGATAATAAAATTATTTACAATCTGGCCAATGTATATTCCGTTTACAGCACAGAAAAATTTGTTTGAAAACCTGGTGGTTATCAGTTGTTGAGATAACATGTGTTGACGTAAATTCTCAATATTTTCATAATTGCAAGAGAAAAAAATCTCTAAATTGAATAGTAAAGTCCAGACTGTTTTTAGAGTGAAGGAGGTATTACAGTAATTAGCTTGACACAGGACCCAGTTTTATGTCATTTATACTTCTCGTGCTTGATCAACTTTCTACAAATTTAATGAATTTCACCTAGAGGTAAATACAATCTACTTTTGTACATCATAATAATAATATTGTCTGGCCTTGTTCAACTGAATTTGAGAGAATATGCAGGGTGATTAAAAAAGAATGGGACTCCTCATGAGTGTAAATAAAAACGTAATCTTCCCACAAGTCAACGGCGTCGAAAGGATTATATAACCACAGGGGTGAAATTGACACCCAGTCAAACTTCGATAACTCCTCCATCAAATGACCACTGATTCAGTCTATTACAATGCTTTAGAACTGAATAAATGAGTAATGATTATGGCATATTCTTTTTGAATCACCCTGTATTTTGAGAGGATATACATGCGATTCCCGTTTCAACTCTCCCTCGTCTTCGTCTTCTTCCTCATCTCCTTCTTCCTCCTTTTCTTTTTCCCACTTCTTTTTCATCTCTTCCTGCTTCTTTTTGTGTCTTCTCTCCTCCTTTCTGTCTTATTCTTTTGTTGTCTATTCCTCCCATTCGGTGTCCATTTGTACGCGTCCCATTTTACTCCCAGTTTTTTTTTTTATCTCGGTTTCTCTTGATCTGCCCTTACTGTCCATACCAAGATTTTTCGAAAGGCACTGGAGGAAAAAAAACACACACACATTGGCTGTCTAGCTTGGCCATTCATACTTATTTCTTATTAATCATCTCCACACATTCTCTCCTCTCCCAATCTGTTAACACTTGTTCCCTTTCCCTTGACCTCTTTCCCTTCAATCTTTCACTCTTTCGCCTTCTCCCTCACGTTTTTCTTTTTATTTCCCTCCCCTCCCCTTCCAGTATCTTACTTCTCTCTGTGTGTATGTAAGTTTATGGGTGTGTATGCACTTAGCGCTTTCTCTACAATCTCTTTTCTAACAGCAAATTTATTTTCTCTCTCTCTCTCTCTCTCTCTCTCGTCCTCTCTCGTATGCTTATAAGAGAGTGTGACAGAGGGCTATGATCCTTTGTCCATTGTTTACATTATCATATCCAACACTTTTTTTAAAAGGATGTTTTCCTTTTTTCCCTCATAGGAGGTTTTTAATTTATCTTAATTTATCTTACCTTTATCTCTTGTTAAATTGTGAACTTATATGATTCAAGATACAAAGAAACGCATTTTATAAGCTCTTTAAAGTGTTGAAGGTGACGATGTAAACACCGACAAACGGCACGACTTTCTATCGTATCTCATATATATGTGTGTGTACGAGAGAGAGAGAGGGAGAGAAAGAGAGAGGGGGAGAGAGTATGTACCTTTCTCTTTCTCCACAAACTCCCCTTTTATCCTCAAATTTCTTCTTTTCCTCTCTTTCTCTCTTTTCCTCTTCTATCATTTACATCCTTTCTTATCGTTGTGGTCATTGTTTTTGTTGAAGTTGTTGTTTACTATTAGGTTTATTTATTTATGCTCGTGCATCAAAAATGCAAACCATCTTTGTTTCCTTGTAGACGTATGCCCCTAATCTATGCCCTTTCTTTGAGAGCTTGCCCCTGACGCCAAACATTATTAAATAAAAGCCAAACACGACACTGACAAGATAGAATCCCTGAGAGGTTTCTCCCCAACAATATGGAAATTACTGTCAAGGGAATTTTATAACGTCTTTTTTTTATATAACTTTGTGTCTGATTGTAACGGCATGCGGTTTTTCTCACAGATCTCCCTGTGCAGATTTTCTGTGGATGTTTGTGCTCCGTACATGGAGTAGCATTTATTTATTCATTCATTTATTCATTTACTTATTTATTATTTACTTATTTATTTGATTGTTTCCTTATCTATCTATATGTTTATCCATTTATTTTTATTTTTATAACTCCATATCATGTATTTATGTATTATTTTTTTGTTTATTTTCTGTTCATTATGTAACTGACCACGAAACTGTGCATTTAATTACTTATTAATTAATTTATTTATAACCATCCACAGTTATACTCAGCCGGGACGAACCGATCGTCTAGCGTATTCGATATTTGTATGAGATATGAATGGAATTTTTAAAGGGGATTTGGGAGGGGGGAAGAGGGGGGCAAGAAGGGGGTGCAGGAGGGAGTGAGGCAAAATTTTATTGCAAGAAGAGCAAAGATAAGGTGAGCCTCCACGAAAGTCGCATACTCAGGAGATCAATTCCATTTTGACGCTAGACATTATCCTTTACAGATAAAACCATTTGATGAAGACTACTTTGACCTCATCCTCGTACTAGACCCCACGGCTGTTCTTGTTATTAAGAAATAGCCATTTCACTTACTTTTATCCGTGTAAAAACAGCTGGAGTAACAGTGAACACACAAAGCATTAGGTTCACAAATTGTTTGTCAGACCAGAATAGACATTACGAGATTACTTTATGCACGCTCTCTTAGGAAAAAAAATTAGTTATACTGAAAGCCGGCAATCAAGATAGAACCTGATAAAAAGGTTTATTCATCTCTTGTGGACTTAAGAGCTCCTTCCACCTCAAACTGATAACTTTAATCTTATTTTTAGTCAAATCCTGTTCGAGTTCCAACATCCTAAAGAGGATACTACCTACTGGTTTCTTTCCTTTATCAAATTTGGCAACATCTTATCGCAATACGCATGTATAATAATGTGTCCGGAACGGATTGACTCCGTAGTACTCAGACGAACATGTTTTGCTAATGCCCCAATATCCACGCCTTTATTTTATATTTTTAAAAAATACTTGAAATGAAATACAGTCTTTGATCCTTTAAGATGATTGGTTTGCTTTGGGATCCATAAAGGTTTTCAACGATTAAAGTAATGGTCATGTCTTGTAGTTAATATAAGTAGCATTCACATTGACCGAGGTTACATACCTAGTGCAGTGGAAATTATTATTACATCATGTAATCTTCCCAGCGTATTTCATGAGTTCCAGACCAGCCAGCCCGAAAGTACAGGAGATGCCCTTAGAAAACTAATGTCTCTACTAAATTGTCTCCGATGACAATGGATGCTTAAAGACTCCTCCCTAAATCGCGAGCTGGTATCATCTATCTCAGTCCAATCTTCATGTATGAAAGTACAATGTATGTGTTTCATTATCCTGGTCATGGCCTTGGTGACCTTGACTTCCAGGGCGTGCGGTAAGCAGATTATGCAATAAACAGCATGGATATCGTTTTTATTCCCTTTCAGCACAGGTTCCAAGCAGTATCAATCTTTATTCGCCCTCTCTCTCTATCTCTCTCTCTCTCTCTCTCTCTCTCTTTCTCTCGCCTTCGACATACTTTATGTAGATATCGAATAGATTCCTGGGAGGACGAAAAAGGGAGATACCTCTTTTGCACTCAAAACCTGATCAATCTTACGATATCATTCTCTGTCTATAATCGACTACAATAATCATTTTAGCGTGGGTCGTATTCGAGGATTTGTATTGATTATTTTCTTAGGGTTTTTGTCTTCCAAAAGCCTTAAAGTAGGGGCCCCTTGGAATTTGAAGTCAGGGCATTGTGGTTCCGAGTCTGACAGCTTAACCACATGGCCATCGACATCTCAGTTATGAATGTATATATCGCTTTTGATGGATTTTAAAAAAATAATGAATATATTATATGTATTCGTTTGTTTGAGTGTTTGTTTGCTCATTTGTTTGTTTATTTGATTGTAGTTTGTTTTCCATTTGCAAGATAGATATTACTTCTAATCCCTGTCTTTTGTATTGGATTTATTAGCCACGGTGTCTGGGGATATTAGACTTCGCTACATCACATCAGTATACATTTCCCAGGGATTCACATGTATCCCTTGAGATGTGTGAAGATATGACTAAAATCTGGCAATATGAAACGAACCTCTATATATTTGTAGTTTGCTAGATGAAACTGTAATTTTAGGTTACATCGGTTGCGTCCAGGTCTTTCAAAAAGATTAGATTGCTCTCGGAGTTTGGCAAGAACATGACAACTCAGTCCTAGGCTAACGAACGGATTGTATCAATCCATGCAGATGATGAAGCCATACAGATTAGAAGCCTGAAAGGACTTAACTCCTTAACAGTAGGGCCTAGAAGTATCGGAGTTTGAAATGTTACATCAATTTTTATTTTTTTTTTTTATCTGACTAATGTAGTTTTCGTTTAGCAAAAAGACAAACACTTCAAAGGAAACTGTGCACTTCACTATATAAACGGCAAATTTCACAAACTATGCAGCACACAAAGACAACAGACTGGATCTTGGCAGTGAGTGGGTTAGCTGATGTCAGAATTGTCCTTTGCAGTTTCTTCAGATTTTTACTTGAAAGAAAACTGTACGAAGATATTTGGATGTTTGACATAGGGCTTATCCTTAACTTTTCCTCCAAGAACATCTCCCTTCATAGCTTGCTGAACTCCGTCTTCTTAAAAGAACAGTCTGAAATGCCAGGAATCCTGATATCCTTTCTTCTGTAAGTTGAAACAGCTTTCTGATAAAGAACTCGAGCCATGAATAGAAGTTCAGGATGACCTGGCCGTTAGAAAGTATCATATGACGTCTTCTACCAGGATATCTTTTTTCTGAATTGAAGTGAGAGCAAAGTATGATTTATCTTGCATTTTTATTAATTTCCATTTAGATGTATGCATGTACGCATTTAAATGTGTGCATTTAATTTCCCTGGGATTTCTTTTTTTTTTTTCTCTCGGAAAAAAACACCTTTACAGACATTTTTAAAGACAGGACTTTACATTGTTGTCAGACACTCTAAGGAAAGATGTCCACTTTGAGTGAAAGGCGCGTCTATTTCCATACAAAATATTAACCATTATTTCCAAGTAGACCTAATAACTCTGACAGCGTTGGACTTTTTTTATTACTTAGTTATTGTCGTCTTCTTATATATATGTCTTGACTGTGCTAATAGCAAATGTGGCCAGTCTGGGTTTTTTGAATTCTCACTATTTCTTTCGAAAGTTTTCTGACTCCCCAGAGCCACACATAAATGCATAATTATGTGATTCAATTTATGAATAAATACGGTTTCCCTGACATAGGGATCTGCTGTAAAACTTAACTTTTCGTAAATAGGAATATTCACATCTGATAGGCCTTCTTCTGTCGAGTCTATATTTAAATAAATTCCGACAGGCAAATAAAGTTGTATTTTTTAGTGAAAAGAAGAAGGAATGAGTGTGCTGGAAAGGATGAAACAATCCCTTTGCTTCGCGTTTAACACTTACAGTTCTACAATATTATGGCATGTATACGATACGCCAGAGTTGATAAGTTTAGAAATTAGAGAAAATCCCCAGAGCTCAACATGAAATCAGAAGTACTGACGTCTATCATCATCATTATTATCATCATCACCATTTTATAGATATATCCTGAACTCCAAACCACAGAGTGTCAACTGGTAACTTAACATCAGTTACATAAAAATAAACAAGTAACAAATATGGACAAACAGTAAATTCAAACTCTATGAATAGTTTCACATTTTTTAGCCTTTCGGGCTCATCAATGCCATCATCATCATCATCATTGTCACCATCGTCTATAAATAGGCAATGGATCATGTTAATAATATTGAACTGTTAATCTCATCATTATACCACCGCTATCTATTCCACAAAATATGTGACCTACCTGGGGATGTTTTGTCCTCTCTCCTTGTGAATTCCATCCGAAGGCCAGTCTTATGTTGTCACTACGTCTTTCCAACGCCATCTCCTCTTTAACCAATTTTCACCTCTATAATGAACTACTTTTTTTATTCAGTCAGACAAATTACCTTTCTTTGCCAGTCCTATTTAGTTTAAACAAGCATTATAAAGAAAGAAAAAAATGTTTTGATTTCTTTATTTGAAACGCGCAAAAGACAAAAAGTGTAATAAAAAAATTCATGCTAAAAGAAAAAAAAAAGCCAAAAACATATCAGTGTCACTTTACAATGAGTTCTCAGAGTTTTCTGTTCACTAAAACTGGTAATATTTGTTTAAAAAATTCAAAAAGGTGGGTTTTTTTTTTGGTTTTGTTTTGTTCTTCTTCAAAGAACATGTGCCTTACAAAGTGAAGTAACATGACTGATTTGACTGGTTCTTCATACCCCCTTTTCTAATTATTTTTACACAATAGTTTATAAACTGAATATAATATACATGTGTCAGTTGCCATTACAGAATTACAAGTATTACGTAAACAGCTCTGTTAGGCCGTGGACAGCAGAATATTTCAGAAAAAATCAAATGCATCACATAATTCACTTCTGTTAATGATTTGATATTGATATAAGGAAACATGTGGGAGGGAGAAAATGTCACTAGAATGCATTCGCCTGCCATATTATGTGTGATACTGTGATACAACATTCAAGAGGCAGTGAATGCCATTGTAAATCATGATACATAATCTTGTTGTTTAAATTTATAACAAACTCATTATGTCATGACATAAAATATAATATGAGAAGGAGAGGACAGCATTAGAGATACGTTATGTTACCATATCTTATGCTTCATGACATGAAGTACAAGAGAGAACGCTGGTTATAGGAAAACATAGGATGTTATATTTTTATGTGGCGTTTAACGTTTTCCCCTTTCTATCTTTCCCCATCTGTGTTAGCACGGATGCTACGGCAGGACCCAGCCAGCCTAATGGATCCATCCACCAGGCCTACAATTTCTACGCCACCCGGGACATTGACAGGCCAGGTAAGAGATCAATTATGACTTTCCATCTGTGAAAACAGCAAAACTTAGGAAGATTTCCACTCAAGAAAGATGTGTTTAACTGCTTTGTTTGAAATCGAAGACACCAATTTATTTTACCTCCTTTCCTCACCTTTTCCTGGGGAGATAGTAATATCGAACTGGAACTAATGAGGACGTCTCTTTTGTCAGATACGAGAAAAGAACACCTCTAGTAAATGGAAATATCTTATCAGGAAATTTTTAGATGTTGATGTTCAGAATTTCTGATAACCTTTAGGTGAATTGTTTTAAAAAATGATTTCTAAAAGCTCATCTATACCTTATTATAATACGAAATGGAAGTTTCATCCGCAAAGTTGTTGAAAGGTCCCATTAAAAATGATGTATCATAATTCGTAGGTGATATTACTGTAAAGAAATCAAGATGTGCATGTGTTAAGTTCAAAATGGAAACGATACCATAATGTGATAATATTACTGTGTGAATAGCTTCAATATATCTGTATGTTTCATGGTTCCTGTTGGCTGCATGTATTATCTATATTATGGATCATCCGACCGGTCTGAGAGACGTGTAAATGTACTGTTGGGAACAGAACTATTGATGATTCTTTATTATTTTTTTAATAGTATTTTTTCTGTGTCTCTGTCCTCGGAGGATTGTGCCTGCTCTGTCTTGCCCATATATTTGTCTCGGTTTGTCAAATGGCTTGAGATGTTACGTTATGTTCTCATTATGCCTTTCAGCCACCTGCCGACGGCTATCTCGGGTACAGAAATGCTATTATGCTAACATTATAGTGGGTAATACTCTCAGTTTCGGTGTGGTTTGTGAAAACGATATTTCATATTTTCAGTTAGACAGCAAGTCTTGTCGGCTTCCTTCCTTATTTCTATCATCACGTTCCTCCTGACTCTCTCTTGGATGTTCGAATTTTGGAAGTCAAATGTTGCATGCTGTGATTTTCATGTATGGTACATCAATGAGACATCAGTAACGTATCAGTTTTCTTATCCAACAACAATTTTGAGAAAATATTAAGGGATTAAGTTCTGGCGCAAAATAAATTACAACAGCCGAACAATGTATGTGGTCAAAGTTCTGCACTGCTGTTCGCCTTAACGATCACCTAGCTCTGTAACAATGGCTGCTCTTCCAATGTAACACTTTAAGCTGAATACTGGTGTCTACTCTTACAAAAACATCTTAATAAGTTCCAGTATTCATGGCGTGTGCTGTGCTGAGACCAATCAATGAGATTAGGACAGGGTCAATAGTTGACGATCTGAAGATGGCCGGAGAATTTATGTTATTGGCAATGACTCCTTGTCTCTGATGCTAAATTTTCCTACCTTCCGTACAACGTGTTAATCACAGCAAGAAATTCCATGCAGTCCATAATTATTTTCTTAAGTTCATATGCAATTGCGGCGGCCTTTTTCCTCTTCTCTGCAGGTTTTCATACAGTTTCAGTGGAAATAAGGATTTATGTTCTTTGATAAGCGTACACTGCTATAATACTTTTCTGTCAAAGTGCTGTATTTTTTTTTCATAAAAAGGCATATTTTTTTTTGTTCTAAAGGCCAGAACATAAGGTCAGCGTGTTTTACATTTGCTAAGACACGAAGATGTATTAACGTGTTAAACATTTAAAAAATGATGTTAAGAACAATCTCCGGTTTGACTCCATCTTTACTGGTCTTTAATTAGATAACTCCTGGGGTTATCAGTTGAGTTCACCAATATGTGGGGAAATTCCATCGACCAAGAAAGCTTGCCTCACTTCTTGGCTTGACTCTGTTACGGTGGGTAGGAAATTTCTAATAAAGACTCTTCTCTATGAATGACAGACTCATAGCCAATTGAACCCAGAAACTCTTTAAATAATAATAGTAGTGAGTAGTGTTAATAATTACGTAGAAAACAGACTGATGTACTTCAGGCTGAAGCCCATAGCTGTCGGCTCAGACCAGAAATGAGGCAAAACCTTGTAAACAATAGCGCTTAGCCTTCATTGTGATTGTGTTGATGTTCTTGATTGCCGATAAGTTATCATTATGTTATCATGTTATTGTATTTCATCGTGACCATGGACTTCAAGATCAACTCTTGTTCAGAGGTATAAAATTATTTACGTGCGAGAGAGAAATGATGATGAGAAACAGGACCTTGTTAATGTGTCGAAATGCTGAGAGTCTGAACATCGAATTGGACCCAGGTATTATTTTGGAGTGTAAGACTGACACCCTAAAGGCGAAATTGACAGTACCATGGCATAAGCATAAATTAGCCAATTCCTACCCAGCTTGATGTGAAATGATTTCAGCCAAGTTCTAATATTAAAAACATTTGATATCTTATCTTACCTTGCCTAATCGAGAGACTGCAAAAGAGTGCAGCATGTTTGCCTCATTCCGTGGTTTTAAGCTTACTTCCGGCGGGAAATCCGGTCGACTATTTCCCAAAATCTTGTCTTCTACTATTGGAACAGGGTTTTTTTTAAAATAATCCCTAAAGAGCACAGTGAAATGTGAAAAAAGTATAATGCATGTTGCAATATGAGACATTAAATATATCAATCAATGTAACTGCTCCTAGTCTGGCCTTCAAAACCGTAGGAACTTTCAAGCTGAAAAATTATCTGAGACAGTCTGAGATATAGGATCGTTTTCTAAATGAAATCTGTCAAGTGGACATCAATTTGTAACTCTTACTGCAATGATAATATGTGCCATCTTTAAAATGAGACTGCAAGTTGATTAAAGAAACATGGAAAAAAGAGTAATGATCAATAAATATATAAATAAATGAGTGAATGGATAGATAAATAAACAATTAGTAGATGAATTAATAATAATAAATAAACAGAAAAATAATAAATAATTTATGAACAAATAATAAACAATTAAATAAATTTAATCAGTTTCATAAGAAAAACACAGATATCATATTTTATAGATATGAGATGAAGTACAATATGAAAAGTGTTCAGTTCAAATTTCAAACTCCTGGCAATTTTAGTTAAGCAATGTTCGGCTCTAAGTATCTGTGGTCCCTGCTATAAAAAAAAAAATGGTCCAGTCAAAGAGGTAAACATTAAAGTCAGACTTTAAACTTAAAATTAATTATTATTTTTTGTTGTTGTTGATGCTCCTTGTAACGAATCATGTTAGTGCAGGCGGGGTGTCGCGAATGTGTTGTGAGCGATGTTCAGTTGATCGTACTTGTGTG